>QTSX02002231.1:0-291493 GCA_014839935.2 Entomophthora muscae
TTTAGAATTATTCTGAAGATGCCTCTGCCTAACCCACCCAAGAGACACCTCTGGTTAAATATCATGTGCAAGAGCGGCCGGGAGCAGTGATAATTGCATCCAAAGAATATTCCTGATGTTAGTTAGTTCAGTTTTCCATTTGAATATGTCCATTCAAAATTTGTTAAGATCTTCCTGCCTCAAAAAATGCATTTGTATCAGCTCATATCATTGGTCAATTGGTTTGTGGCATTCAATCCATCACCCTAATCCTATCATATCCCTTAAATGAATGCAAGTGTTGTAAAAGACCTTGCTTCATCATTTTCTAATCTAATAAAGCTCAAAATTTGTTAGCAATTTTGGTCATTTGGTTTTATCTGTTGCTTTGCAGTGTTCAGTTGACTCCTTACCCCCTTTGACCTACCCAGGAATTGTTGGCAACAATCTTTTGGTTGTTGCTGAAACCGCAATTTTATTGTGGTTGAGAGCTTGGTTTTATTTCCTCTTAACCTGCTCCCCAATTCTCACACTCCTGCCAGGCCCGTGGGCTGTCTGCTCGCAAGTTCCCAGGAACCTCCCACAGGCTGGATCCCTGACAGTCTGGGAGAGGACACTGGTATCATTAGAGGAAACCTTCTCAACCAAACCATCTGAATTGGCCAAAAAGTCCATGTCACATATTTCAATTCTGGTGGCACAAATCATCAAATTACCTGGTTTCAGAGGTTTGAGGCTTTAGACATCCTCTCTCACAGTAAAAGTTTTACACCCTTTGCTACAACCCACCTCTGGTAAATGACCTGATTGATATGTTGCAACTGAACCAATTAGAGTTCAGTATTTAATCGGGAAAGACAACAGTCCAATAGAAAGAACAAGAATGAATAGAATAAGATGTAGTTCATTGTAGAATATTGTGATTAATATACCATATCAAGAAGCCACAAGTCCACCAGGGAGTGACATAGTGATGGTTCAATATAAGGTTTGAGTTATGAAATAAATTGAGCAGGGATCAGCGCATCAAACTGGCAATGCTCCTAATTAGTCCTCTGAAGGTGGATTGAGCCCCCAAGAATGGCCCAGGACCCACCAACCCATTAAGTCACAGACTTGAGTTGTTAAATTACCCTGCAACCTGCTGGCTTAATAATGAAGATTCCCTGAATGGTTGCCAGATTGCAGCCAAACTGGTGCCACTGAAGGCCCATACCTAAGCAGGAGATGTGGCCTTCCTAAAGGAGGTTGAGAAAAGACCTACTACTAGCCCTGCCAAAAAGTACCAGCTGTCACTAATATCCAGTCCAGAAAGAGTATTGCAATTGTCTACCTCAGGTGAAATAGCAAATAACAGTGGCAAAAAAAGCATTGCCACTTATGTTCTCCAGAGCCAGCCCAACAAGGACCCACCAAACCAGTGCTACTGAGGACCCAGACCTATGCAGAAGTTTTGGCTTGGACAATACCCACTACTAGCCCTGTCAATAAGCACCAACTGCCGCCAGTCCCCAGTCCAGAAAGGGGAATACAATTAGCCAGCTCAGGTGACATGGTGAACAACAGTAGCAAAATTAAGCATTGCCACTTCTGTTTGCCAGAGCAAACCCAACCAGGACCTGCTGCTCTCAAGACCCTAAGCAAAGATCCATGCCATGCTAGAAAACAGCCCATGGTCCTGAAGCCTGCAAAAAGCAAAGAAGCAAAATCACATAGTATAAGAATGCTGGCAGTGTGGTGATGACCACATTGTCATTTTTGATAATAAAGTTTTATGAACCTTTGGTTTGAACAAATCCTACCCTATCTAGTCTTAGTTATTTTTTATCTTAACTCTGGCCAAGTAGATAATAAGGCAATCACCCCTCCAGAGACCATCCTGCTGACCCACCTCAGGCGCTATACTGTCCCCCTAGAGCCCCCTTTGGACCTGTGGACTTTACTGAATACCCGTTCAACCCTCCCTACTTGAAGTACGGCTTGTAAACCATCCTCATTGCTGATCCCTTGGCAAGGACTAGAGAAACTGAATACATAGGACAAAAAGGAAAGAGAATTGAGGTGCTGTCCTTTATTTTTCAAAGACAAGTACAATTATCTGCCAGCATACTTTGTCCCCCATGGCTCTGCCCTTAACCCCAAGACCAGACCACCCAATGGAACCCTCCACCGCTGCTGAGACCACATCTTCTCAATTGTTTGAAGTACTACACATTAATTTGACAGGATTGGTGGATTTTATGGTCCCTAACTATGGACCCTGGTCCTTACTCAGGTAATCTGTATCTTACATTATCAAGTTAGCCCCCATTCTATGATGGGCTTTACCCTCTGGCTTGGCTGCACCCTGTCCTGAGTCGCCTAATGCCTCTACCTATGCCTTGCTTCCTGACATCCACCCCAACAAGGGCTGCAGCTGTCTTGTAGTCACCTGACTCCTGCATCAGCTTTAGAATAATGATGTGCTTGATGTGAGAAATGGCCTTCCAGGTGGCCTTGGCCAGAGTAGTTAAATCTGGATCCGCTGGCTCAGCAACAACACAGGGCATAGGAACTTTGTTATAGAACACATCAACCTTTTTTAGCACCTGCTGCCCATCCGCAGTTTGGAAATAATCAGGGCCTTAAATGTCTTCATGGTTGCCATGAATGACGTAGAGCTCATATGAGGTATTAAGCACAGGCTTAAACTTCTTCATTATGGCTGATAGGACTGACTCTTGGCAGTAGACAGGGTTGAAAACAAGCAAAGTAATATCTACCTCTTTGTTTCTAACTTTCTTGGTAGTTATAACCTTGGTGGGCTTTTGGGTCAGCTGGGGACCATAGGGTTAATGCTCTACACCCTTACATGTTGTGCTCCTTGAACTGGTTGTGTCAGTACAACCTCACTATTGAACTCTCCTCTCCTGTCTCTTTCCTGATTAAGCACTTGTGTTGCACTGACTTGATTTTTTGACCCACAGGGCAACCACAACCATGGTGCACAATGGGTGCATTGTTACTCTGTTGTTGTGTTTTCTCATTTCAAAATTTAATAAAATACTAAATAAATTTCAATTAAGTTACACACTGGTTTTTAATTTTTGCTTTTTATCTGAACATGGATATTTAATTAGAGTTTTACCCACCCAATATCCCAATTATAGTTTTTTATTTCTTTATTAGCTGTTTTTGGGTTTACAGCTCCCATTTTAGAATACCTAAAATAACTTCCACCAATTTTCCTAGATTTTACACTAAATTTTAAGCACCCAACACAATATTTTTAAGATTTATGTTTCAGATTGTGTGCCTTATTTTAGATACTGAGGTATTATTCTTGATTACAATCCATTTCATGTAACAATTGAATGGTTTTGTTTACATGTTGAGTTGCTATTGTGTTTTGTTTTTGGTTTGAGTTTTGACTCACCATGCATGGGTGTATTTTGACACCAATTTACATAGTTAACATATGTACACTGAAGGTCAACTCACACCATTTTGTTTGTGCATTGTCAAGTATATACTTCTGGGAAGTAGAATAAACAAGATAAAGGGGAAGATTAAGAAGAGAATAATACTTTATTGTATATGAATATAGGATAATATAGAATATAATTCAAAGCCACATGTCGTCCAAGTATGTCATGATGGTCATGGGGCTTATCTGAGTAATGTTCCTCTTAAGTCACAAGGCTTACTCAAGTTGTGTTCCTCTTAGGAGCTGGATTGTGTGATCCCTGCAATAGATGGTCAAATGATAGTGGTGCCACCATCTTAATGATTAGTTGGTGAGCCATTTGGTGAACTATTTGGGGCGTCAACTCCCCAAGAGGGAATAATTGAAGATGTTGCAACATCTCCCTCTGGGGTGCTGGAAGGCGGAGCCTTGGAGATTTTCTTGAGTGTGTTGGGGACACAAGCTTGGTATTGATCCAGTTTGGTGTTGGGAACAGGGAGTCTGGAGTTGTGATGGGCTGTTCTTGTCTTACATAGGCAGAGTTGGTCATAGTGCATACATTTTAGTTCAGTTTGGGCCCTAATTCCCTTGATGAGGTAGGTATTGTTGGGCTTGACTTCCATGACAATACCTGGTCCATGTAGCCCAGGATCTAACTTATGCTGGTTGTGGTTGACAACCCAGATTTTGTCTCTGAATTGGAATCTTTCCTTCTCTAGGGGAATTGCTTCCCTATCAACTCTTTTGTGTTCCATTTCCTCTTGGTATTTTCTAGTGCAATGAATGTTGGAATTTCTGTTGTCTGGCACCTTTTTGGGCAGAAGTAACTTTGGACATGTGGCCGTACTAACAAGGGCAGGCTTTTGTCCATAACAAGTTCATACAGGCTTTTACCTGTGTTGCAGTTGACTCCTGTTCTACAGACCATGAGTGCTGTTGGCAGAATATTGACCCAGGCCTTTAGATTGTTAGCAGATAACTTACTGAGGGCTTCTACAAGCAAGCTGTTTAGTTGTTCTACTTGTCCATTTGCTTGAGGGTGGTACAGGCTGACTGTGATTTGTTTTATCCCATTCTTGGCAAGATATATATTGGTGTCAATGGCCTTAAGTTTGGTGCCTCCATCTGTGATCATGAGGTCAGGTTTTAAAAACTTGGCAATGATTTCTTTTACAATAAATTATCTCACATCATTGCCTTTGTGTTCTTTTGTAGCTTGTGCTACAGGCCATCTGGTTGCATAGTTGATAGCTGTTATGATGTACTTTTTGCCCTTGCTTTCACCAGGCATTGATCCCACAATATCCAACAGCCATACCTTGAAGGGTTGTGTGATGGATACAGGTATTACTGACTTGGGTGGTGCCTTGGTTTGGACGTACTTTTCACAGACTTCACATTGTTCCAGTACATCCTTGATATTTTCCAACATTTTGGGCCATCAGTAGTGTGTCTTGAGATATTCATGAAAGTTCCTGCTACAAGTGTGTTTCAGATCTCTGTGGTATCAAAGGATTATTCAATCTTTTGCGTTGACGGGACATAAGATACAGTATCACCACTTAGAAGTATGTGGTGTAGTGTGCCATATACATTTTTGGACAGATGTTTGTTCTTGAGTACTTTCTCTTGGATGCCCATTGATTTACCAGGTGGGGACCACTCTTGGAGATTCACATTGATCAACATGGGTCAATTTGGATTATTCATCAGTGCATAGGATATGTTTATGGTATAGCCTTGATAGGGCATCTGCAGTAAGCATTTATTTTCCTGGCTTATATTTTGATTGTCATGGGGTACCTTTGTATAAAGCTCATTATTCCAGCTTGTCTTCTTGATAGGTGTTGTTGAGTTTTGAAGAATATCAGGACTTGTGGTTGGTTAGCAATTTGTTTATCTGTGCACCTTCCAGATAGCATTGTCACTTCATTAGGCAGTGGACAATAGTTATTAGTTCCTTTTCATGTATTGGGTATCTTTGCTCACTGTCAGACAGATTTCTTGATTCATTGCTACGGGGAGGAAGTCATTTTCTGTAGTTTATATACAGAGTACTCCTCCAATGGCGCAGTCAGATGAGTTGGTTTCTAACTCATAGACTCCCTCATAATTCAAGTATTAGAGAATAGTGGTGGTAATCATACGTTCTTTTAGTTGTCAGAAGTGCTGGTCTTGCAGTGGCGTCCAGACAAACTTGGTTGTGTTGCCCATGATGGCAGACAGGGGGGCTGTTAGGGCATCCCAATCTGGGATGAACCTTCTTACGTAGGCTAACATTCAAAGGAATGTGCAGAGTTTACTCTTATTTCTTGGGGCTGGCATTTCAGTTATGGCGTGTAACTTGTCTGGATCTGGTTTGATCCTGTCCTTGCTGATAATGTGACCAAGGAATGAAAGTTCAGTCAAAAAGCATTCAAACTTTGATGGTTTTGCAATCAGTTGGTTTTCTTCAAGGGTGTGGAGGACCAGGCAGACATTTTCCTAGTGATGTTTGAGGTTTGGGCTGTAGATGATGATGTTGTATAGGTAGATAATTGCTTGTTTTCTGATATATTCTTTGACAACTTTGTTCATGAAGATCACAAAGGTGCTGGGGTCATTGGTCATTCCAAAATTGAGAACAACATTCAAAGGATCTATATTTAGTTCTAAATGCAATCTTTGGAATGTCCTCAGGCTTTACGCAAATTTGATGGTAGCCTGCTATCAAATCAATCTTTGTGAAGATTTGAGACCCCCCAGGACGTCAAAAAGGTTGTCAATCAGGATCAGGGGATACATGTTCTTAATTAAGACCTCATTGAGTGCTTGGTAGTATGTGACTAGGTGGAGACCTCCGTCTTTCTTGGCTAAAAAGAAGACAGTGGTGGCAAAGGGCAACTTTGATGGTTGTATGAGTCCTTTCTCAAGGGCTTTATTGAGATAAGTCTTTAGGGCGTTATTTTTTTGTGGTGTAAGGCAGTAGATAGATTGTGCTTTAGGAACACTCCCTTTTAGGTTGATCTCATGCTGTAAGCCGCAGTCTGGTGGTAAACCTGGCAGGGTTTCTTGGAAGACAGAGGGAAACTCACTGACTAGTTGATATTGGATAACATTCTCTTCATGCCTGGTCTCTGTATTTTTGAAGTGGATAACTTTGTATGTAAATGTGTTCCAGTTGATATTGCTAGGGTTAGTTTCCTCTTCTGTTTCCACAATTTTCACAAACACATGATCTCTCATAAGTGTGTCAAGATGAGTTGGGTAAATATGATGATGCACCTCCCCTTGCTATATGGTGAGGATAGCGCTATCCCAGTCAATATGAGGTTTGGTCTTTCTCATCCAATCCAGGCCAAGTATAAAATTGTACTTGGCCTGGATTGGTATGATGGGGCCACTGAGCGTAGTTTGTACGTCTCCAATTTGGGTGCAGAAAGGTTTTGCCTCTTGTGTGACTGGTGTCACAGTAGGTTCCATCATGCACAGAATTATCTTGCCAAGTAGAAAGGCTCAAAAAGCCAGCAAACCTCTAAAAAATTTACCAAATTAACAAATTTAAATCAAACAGTCAATCAAAAATGGGTTACAGCTGCTCCAGCCTGCCAGCTGAAACCAATTCCCCCTTGCAAATTGATGTTGAAAAATTGACGTAATTTGCGGGTTACCCAGTATGAGCTTATTAATCAGCATGGTTGTCAGAAATTGGTCACTCAAGGGTTCTTTGCAACCTGGACCAGATACTCACTTGATAATGTAGAAGGAATAGGAGCCCAGGATCCAGGTGATATTGCTTAGTCAATTTTTGATATATATTGAATAATTTTCACTGTTTCAACTCTAAGAGTTGAGTCCTCCCAAAATTTTACTCAATAAAAATCAAATATCCCTTGGTCTAATTTACTTTTAAAAAATTCATCCTGTAGTTGGATTGTTACGCTACATTCCCTATAATCTTATTCTAAGCCAGATCATTACTGGAAGATAGGGCCCTGCAGTTGGAACTTTGTTGTTGGCACCTCCCAATGTTAATTCAATGCCTGTCAATCTTGGAGTGGTCCCCCTTGTCTTAAAAAATAAAAATTGTGCTGCATCTCAATGTCCTGAATTTTATTCTGAAGATTCTCTGATGCTTTCACAGGCTATTTATCTTAGGCTACTTTGGTTAGGATTAGCTATTTTACTTAATCCTAGTATCTCATTTAGAAATTTTACAAAATGGTATTTGAAGCTGCATTGGTGGTTAATCATTAACTCTATGTGGATTTGGGTGGTAATTCCCCACTACCTGGAGACAGCTTCTTACTATCCTGCAATTTCTGTCACAACTGATGTACTTCAGTTGTCTGCCCTGATGACTCTCTTGATGTTGCTTTGGCCTGTAGGTAGTTTCACAAGGTTGGCAAATCTCTTGTTGACAAGGGATTGGTCTGCTCCAGTGTCAAATAGTGTGGTGCCCTGATATCTGAAAAAACAGAAAGGATAAGTGAGGATTTTCCAGTTTGGGCGGCAAACAGTAGAGGGTCGCTGGAGGGTACTTGGATCATGGTGATTGAATCCACGTCCTGGTCCCTGTACAAGTCTTGTAAAGTGGGGGAGGGCAGCTTGTCTAAGTACTCCCTTGAGCTTTTCCCTCCTTGTTGGTATCTTCAGTACTTGCTTGGTTAGCCTGTGTTATACGGTTACCAGTTCAAGGATGGATGTTGTTTGCTCAATTATTTTGCTTGTTTGGTTGAGGGTCCTTCTTGGCTGTAGGGCTCTCCTTGTGCTTGTTTGTTGCATGTAGGCCATCAGAATTTTGAGCTTTTCATTTTCCTTCAAAGAATACATCTTAAAGGTTCTTGCAGCGGGTCATGTAAAACTGTCGCCTAATGTGCGTGGAGAGGCCATTGTAGAAATCCAACTGTAGCCTGGGCTCATCAAAGTTGATGGTGTTGGGAGCACAGTTGCGTAGATCCTTGTATGCAGCAATGTATTCCTTGATTGTTCCTGTCATTTTGAACGTTCTGGATTTGGTCATGATTACAACATCAGAGTTCTTCATGGAGAATTTTTTGAGGAATGCAGCTTTGAATACCTCCCAGTTTTCCTTCTGGTTGGGGTGCTGGGCTAACCATTTGCTTACAAAACGTGATGTGGTTCCTGTGACACAAAGGGCAATTTCACTGACCCAGAGTCTGCAGGGGTAGTCCACTTACTTGAATTTGCTTTGTGTACTATTGATCCAGAGGGAAGAATTTTCCCAACATAGTCCTGCAAAAGCCCCAATTTCTGCTGAACATAGGCGTTGGAATACAATGTTAGGTATTTCAGGGTTTTTAGTCCTGTTGCAGCTGGGGCTGCAGATAACAGTCTTTGGGCTTTGAGAGTGTTGTACTGTTTGATGGGTACAAGGACGTTGTTGTAGATGACAAGGCCTGCAGGGATGTCTTGTCCTTCTTTGTAGACTCTCCAGCCATTAAGGAGTACCATTGCTTGGGTCCTTTTATTAGGAGGAATTTTTCCTTTGAGTTGAGTAGGTATGGATAACCTACCTGTGCTACCACTGTTGAGTGTATACTTCTGGGAAGTATAATAAAAGAGATAAAGGGAGAGATTAAGAAGAGAATGATAATTTATTGGATATGAATATAGGATTATATATAGTATCATGGAAAGCCACATGCCATCCATGTATATCATGATGGTCATGGGGCTTATATGAGTAATGCTCCTCTTAAGTCATGAGGCTTGCTCAAGTTGTTTTCTGCATAGGATTTGGATTGAGTGATCCCCGTAATAGATGGTTTAATGATAGTGGTGCCACTGACTTAATGATTAGTTGGTGAGCCATTCAGTGACTCATTTGGTGATTTACTCGGGGTGTTAATTCCCCAAGAGAGAGTAATCAAAGATGTTGCAAAAGCATCCATGTATTTTGGTTTGTATTTTGAATATTTTTTTTGGAGTGTGAGCACTTTTTTGCAGTTTTGACCCATTTTGTTCATTAACACCATAAATCCCTGTTAACAGAGTGTATATTTTACATTGATAGTTGAAATTTGTTTAAATCCAAGTTCATTTTTTTAAACCTGAAGTATTTTTGCTTGTTACCATACCTTTTAAAACTACTGTAGAGAAAACAGAAAAATATATAATATCAGATTTTAGAGTTTTTTATTTTGTAAAAATAATTTTTTAGTAGCACAAATATGAAAAAATTTTGAGTTTTGAATGAAACCTTGTAGTTAAAATGGTGTATGTCAGGATTGAAAATTCTTCCCCTCTGGAACCCCAGGCCCAAGAGCAGGAATCAAACCTGGAACCTGGATCCCCCTGGGCTGCCGGGCTTATGGACTGCAGGACTGCCCACCTGCATTTTTCTGGGATTGAGCCCCCGTGAGCTGACGCTGAAGATGAAGATGATGGCCCACACAGTGAAACAGACCATGCCAAGGAAATTATTGCATCAGGTGGAATGCCAATCACAGCACCTAATGGAGGTGCCAAAGCGGCAACCATTAGCTTCATGCATTTGAAGTCTACACCAGCAACCAATCAAGAGCCAACCCAAGGAAGAGGCACTGGCCCGCAACTCAGCTCCATAACCACAACGCTAGAGCAAGATAATCAGGTAGCTAAATTGGGAGTCTCAACCAATGAAAGGACTCCTGGGCCAAGTACCATTTTGCTGCCTTTAGACCCAAGTACCCAATTCCCCCAGCCATGCCTTTCCCAATGCCCTGATGATCCCCCTATGGAAAATGTTAAGTTTAGAGATGGGGTGCTATATAGACCCAAGGACCCTGCACTCCAAACTTAATGCCATTTTTGAATAAAGGTTATGTTACTTTGGCTTATACAGCTTTTGCCATATTTTGTATTTGCCGTCTATCAATTCAGTTGGAGATCTCCCAGCCCTCCTGCCCCATCACCTGCAGTTTTCTGCCCACCTGGTGCACTCTTTGGGCCCGTTCATTTCACTGAATATCCCTTGAAGCCCGAATACAAGAAATATACACCAGATAAAATCCTTGAACTTGACCCGCTAGCCCTCATCCAATCCGCTATTAGATACAACCACCAAGGCCTGTGGATATTTTCTACACCAAAACTATTTAGAGGAAAATTCAATTACCTCACAGCCTACAATATCTACATGAAACCACCCGTAACACCCAAACTGATGCCAGCTTCTTCACCTGACCTTCCAACCAACCATACCAGCAAGCTTTTTGGTATAGTGTACATCACCCTCACAGGGATGATGGACACAATCATACCAGCTGCCAGCCCGTGGTTGTGGGTGGGAAAGTCTGCTTCCTACCTTCTAAAGTTAGCTCCTCTCTTGTGGTGGACATTGCCCGCAAAAAACCTGGCCCAAGTTACCCCTGAAAACAACAGACCAGCCGCCCAAGACTGGATCCCTGACAGTGTATTTGAGATGCTGTAGCTCAAAAATATAAGGAATTTGCATATTTTTTATTTTAAAATAAGATATCCATAGTGGAGGTAAAATGACTGGGCCAAATAGTAAATCTTGAATATCTTGAAAACTAGCTTATACAACTAGGGTTAAAAAGTACCCAGCTGTTTAGAGAAGATAAAAATACATATATGTAAATTTTCAGAAGTTTTCTTACATTTTTATTAATAGGATTTTTTGCATAAAATAATACTTTTGAAAAGTAAAAATCAAGAATTAATTTTGGGGAATCAATATAGTGTATTGTGGCGTCATATATAATTTTCTCTTATTTTCTCCTATCCATTGTGTGCATCAAATCAGTTGGATGATATGAAACCCAGTGGAATTTGAAATGACATAAATCAAAATGATGTAACTAAAAATGTACACATTAAAACCACCAACAAAATATATTATTGAGAAGAATCTCTTCACAGTATCCTTTTATAGAAAGTATAAAATACATATGGCAAAAGTGTTTTTTAACCAGCAATGATAATCAATAGTAGGACTACCTTAGTGGCATTGTTTTGGGTTATTCTATTGCAAATGTCTTGGATTAATAATATAGGAACATAACATGAAATAACAAATTACTTTAATATAGTGTTGATATAAGCTTATTTTGTTATGTGATAAATGGTGTCAAATGAGGTGGCAAAGCATGCACCACACTAAGGGGTGTTTTATGTAAATAAATTTATCAAAATAAAGTTTGATTAATTTGACTCAAAATGTCAAAATCAAGATGTATATTTTTGAGATGATTTAATATAAAACTAAATTTTTTTGACTATTTTATTTCTTTTTTGTGAAATAATAGTCTTAACACAAAAAACTTCATCTTGAAATAAATTTGAGATGTTGTAAATTGAGATGGTGTGTTGTATCAATTACAGCTATATAGCCCCTTTTCTTAGGACAATCCCCTTTTGACAGGCTCTTCCAAAAGCTTAAAATAGTCTCAAACCTCACTTTTTATAATAACTAAGCTTCTAAATTTACATTAACTAATGATATTGTATTCTCCTGCATTTTCTGAGTAAATTCATTAATCTTTAGCTTATTCTACCAATAAACAATTATCAGTAAAATAAGCTTCAAAATCAACCATAATCATCAATTTTCTTCATCTTCAAACATTTAAAGCACTTTTCTTCACAGTTTTGCCAAAACCTGAATAATAAACAAAAAGGTTTTCTAAGAAATATTTTGACAATTAGCGCCTTGCGCCCAAAAAGATTTTCCCGCTTTCTTCAATATTTTTTATGTTCTGACTCAATTTTTTCCCATAGGAAATCACTAGGGATTTTTTTTTCTGATATTTATTTAAGGTTTCCCCTTTGATTTTTCCTCTTCAGAAAAACTTAAACAAAAGGTTCCCTCAAATTGTTCTGCATTCTTCTTCTTCAGCAACTCACTTTAGAGAAACATTGGTGTGCTCTTTGCAACATTTCCTTGAACTGTTCCAGCCTCTTTCTTATCTGGCAACTCACCTCAGAGAAATTTTGAAGCACTTTTCTCAATATTTTCCCAAAGAATTTCAAACTTATAATAATAGTCTAGCACCTAACATATCTATTAAGCATATTCTTGAGCCTTCAACAGTGTCTTTTACCTAGGCTATGTTTCCAAGTCCCCATCAGTGACCTCTGCCTAGGTCATTAGAAGAAGGCATAATTCATGCAACACTACTGTTTTTACCTACCCAAGTGGTTAATATTGAGCTTTCAGGCGCAAAGTAACCAGCTTCACTTCTCATAAACCTCCAAATCATTAAGTTCTGCAGCTGTTTCTCTGGAAATCCACCCTAATGATAGTTTTAGGTCATCCATGCTTGGTCAGTAGCAGTAAATCTTTCTTAAAGCTACCCATAAGTCATAGACAGAGAAAATTTACCCCCTTCTTAGGAAAAGTAACCAAGCTGTATTCTTGTCCTAGTTGGTACCAAGATTTTAATGCTACCTAAGAGCATTCATATCAGGGAAACCCCAGCTGCATTATCATCCCAGCTGGTCTAATTATGCTTATACCCCTTGACATAACCATTCCAGGGCACTCCTCTTTCCTTTCAAAGCACTAATAAGGGGCCACCTTACTAACATCCTAAGGTGTAATCAACTCACACCAACCATTTAGAGTAGGAAAGATCAATAAAAAGAAAAAATTTACCTTTCTCAGGCAACCAATCTATATTTAGCTAAACCTAGCTCTTTTCTGAAAAACATCTCTTGATGAGGATCATTACAACACTCAAAAAAAGGTCCTCACAAGCAAAAACCTGCTCAAAATCTTATATAATACAGTTCACTGCATCTTACCAAGTAGAGACACTGTATTCTACAACTCATCAACACAAAAGATTGACACCATCCCTTGATACCACAGAGACTTAGGATATAACTGTAGCAGTAATCTATATGAACTCCTTAAACTCCGCTACTGGTGGCCAAATATTCTGAATAATGTTAAAGAAGTAATCAATCAGTGGCAAGTATATCAGAAGTATGCTGACTCTAAGGCACCCACCAAGTCTAATATCCCTGTTTCTATGACCCAACTATTTAAAGCACAGGTAGTGAATATTTAGTGACTTATTTCAGGAGATAAAAAATAAAAAAGATTATTGTAGCCATTGATTATACAAAAGATGGCCTGTAGCCCAATTTAATGTCAAGTATATACTTATGGGAAGTATAATAAACAATATAAAGGGGAAAATTAAGAAGAGAATAATACTTTATTGGATATGAATATAGGATAATATATAATATAATTCAAAGCCACATGCCGTCCATGTACATTATGGTAGTCATGGGGCTTATCCAAGTAATTGTTCCTCTTTGGACACAAGGCTTGACCAAGTTGTGTTCTGCTTAGGACTTGAAATGTTTGATCCCTGTAATAGATGGTAAAATGATAGTGGTGCCACCATCTTAATGATTAGTTGGTGATCCATTTGGTGAACTATTTAGGGTGTCAACTCCCCAAGAGGGAGTAATTGAAGATGCTGCAACATCTCCCCCTGAGGTGCTGGAAAGCAGAACCTTGGGAATTTTCTTGAGAGTGTTGGGATTCAGGATTGGTATTGATCCAGTTTTGCATTGAGTACAGGAAGTTGGGAATTATGTTGTGCTGTTCTTGCTTTGCACAGGCAGAGGCAGTCATGGTGCATGTGTTTGAGCTCTGTTTGAGCGCCAATGCCTTTAATGAGGTAGGTGTTGTTTGGCTTGACTTCCATGACTGTTGTTTTCTGAGGCGCGGCACAGATACACAACTGAGAATCCTAACCTTAGGATTGGATTTGTACTACGTCTTGGTTAGAATGGCAAGGAAGGCTATATAATTACCTTGCAGCCCTGATTGGATAATATCTACTAGATGTGGCTAGAGAGGTACTGAAGTACTTGAAGATACAAAGACAAAAATGTGAATATAACTTAATTTTTATTGGTGAATAGGAAATGGAATATATAGTGGTTGACAATATCAAAAAACACTACCAGGACTGTAGGATCACTTGCCACAAGCATGAGTGGGGCAAGTGAGTTGAGCAGAATCAGGAAACTGAACAATTGAATTTCCCTATTTGGAGCTAGATTCATTTTGAGGGCCAAAAGCAAAAGATAGAGATTTGTCCTTGAAACAACCCATTGAAGGCAAAATTGAAACATGCCAAATGATAGCATTCACAACATTTCCCCCCTCTAGATTGGCATTAGGGGGGTAGTACTTGAGGAGGAACTTGGCATGCACTCAGGCAAACAGGCAATCACTAGAGAGGAGTTTTAAAGTATACTCTGATCCTTGCTTGAAGTTCACTTCTAGAGACCCAACCCACAATGTATCTAACTTGTGAGCGCTCCCTCCTACTCTATGCTGATAGTAGAGAACATGGTCCCCAATGTTGAACTCAGGCAGCATAGAGCACCCAGCATTGTCAGGAGAGAGTTCAAGCATCTTAGTCTTGTATGCAGAAGTGTAGGCAGTGGCCTGTATATTGATTATGCGGTTGAATAGATCCTTGATGTGTTTGTCAGGATTCATGGCCTTATCAGAGGAAAGCAGGGGGGCCCCCAAGAGCAATGGAGTAGTGGTCTCACGTTTATATAGCATAGCAAAGGGGGAATACCCTGTGACACAATGTTTGCTAAGGCAATAAGCAAAGAGAGCAGCAGGTAAGTATAGATCCCAGTTTGCAGCGTCAGAGTAAGTGAGTTTCCTCATGATAGAGACCAGAGTCAAGTTTACACGCTTGATTGCCCCATTGGTAGACAGATTATAGGGGGCAGAGAAAGACTGATGAGACCCCAAGGCTTCAACAACAGAGGTTACTAACTTGGCGTTGAAGTTAGTCCCATTGTCAGACAACAACACTTGAGGACAGCTATGGCAGTAGAATACATCTTGCAACAGAGAGGCAGCAGTTGTCTTGGCAGTGATGTCCTTAGTAGGGCTAGCCTCTATCCAACTTCTTAAATGATCAACAGCAATTAGGATAAAGCGGCAACCAGAGCAGGAGTGGGGAAGAGGCCTTACAGCGTCAAAGCTGACAGTATGAAAGGCATGTTGAGGGGGAACTAGCTTTAACTTGTGAGAGGCAGCTTGAGGTTGCTAGAGCTGGCAATCATGGCAGCTAGCTATGACATCTGGAATCAGCAGGCAAAAGTTTTCCCAGAAAAAGTTTTTCTGAAGCCAGGCATAAGTCTTGACAACGCCTGCGTGTCTTGTCTCCTTATGAGCTTGAAGCATCAACAAAAGTCAAAGGCTAGGCTGTACATAAGATAGGTATTGGTCTTGTACTTTCTTGAAAAGCTGATTTTCACAAATGAGCATGTCCTCAGACAGCTTGGACAGGACAATTCAAACTTCTTCTGTCTCACTCTCCCGAGAGGAAGGATATCCTATTAGTTCATACAGTCAATCAGCCTCATCAGGGTGTAGAGCAAGGATGGGCATTCAGGATAATCCATCAGCGTTTTGGTGTTGAATCCTGGGGCAGTGTAATAACGTGAAGTTGCAACCTTGCAGGTGGAGAGCCCAACTAGCTAGTTGTCCTTCTGGTTCCTTAAGATGTTGTAACCACTTAAGCAAAGCATGGTCAGTGACCACAGTGAAATGGGTGCCATACACATAATGGCAGAACTGCTTGACAGCATGCAACACAGTGAGGCACTCTTCCTCCATGATGCTGTAATTCTTCTCATGCTTATTCAGGACACAAGAGGTATAAGCTACAGGGTGATCTACACCCTCATCATCTAGTTGGGCCAGGATGGCTCTGATAGCCAGTTCACTAGCATCAGTGTAAAGGATGAATTCCTTTTTTTAGTCCAGATACACAAGGATGGGAGCCTCTTTAAGTTTTTGCTTAAGGGTCTCAAAGGCTTGTTGTTGACTAGCAGTCCATTCAAAAGGGACATTGCGTAAAAGTTGGACCAAAGGCTTGCTAGTGTTGAAAAAGTCAGGAATGAACTGTTTATAGTAGACCATCATGCCAAGAAAGACTTGAACCTCCCACAGGTTGATTGGCGGAAGCATTTTGACAATGGCCTCAACTTTCTTGATCATAGGGCAAATCCACGTCTGGGTTACCTCATAGCCCAGGGATTCAAGACGTTTCTTGAAGAAAGCACACTTAGATGGTTTTTACTTAAGGTCAGCCTCCCAAATCTTTATTAACACTTCCTTGAGGTGAGCCAGGTGATCTGTGAAGGTAGCACTGAAGACTGTTATGTTGTCCAAATACACTAGGACACATGAGAGCTTCAAATCATGGAGGATGGAGTCCATAGCTTGCTGGAAGATAGCTGGGGCATTGCAGAGTTCATGCAGCATGTAGGTAAGCTCAAAAAGTCCTTCAGAAGTGATGATTGCAGCTTTCTGTCTATCCTTGAGAGATAGATCAACTTTCCAGTACCCAGAAGCTAGATCCATAGCAGAGAAGAACTTAGAGTCTCCAAGGCGGCAGAGAGCATTATCAATACACGGCAAGGGGTAGGAATCCTTTTTGGTTAAGAAGTTCAGTCATTGATAGTCCATCACAATAAAATAAACACCATACTTTTTCTTCAGTATGAGCAAGGAGGAGGCCCTCAGACTTTGGAAAGGAGCCAGTAACCCAGCATCTAAAAGTTGTTTGAGTTCTTTAGACACCTGAGCGTCCTCTATGCAACTGTGACAATAGGGTTTAGAGCAGAAGGGGGGAGAATTATCAGTATCAATCTGATGAATGACGCCTTTAGATAGACCATAATTAGTGCTATCTTTAGCAAAGATATCTTAAAACTGATCTAGTACATCAAGCACCTCCTTCTGATGGACCAGGAATAGCTGCAAGAAATATTGTGCAGTGAACAAGGATAGGACTTGGGGCTTGTCTTCAGGTAAATTAAAATACTGGAACATACCAAAGGGATGTAGTGATAGGACGTCAGGAGCATTCAACAACCTGCCATAGCCAACAACCTTCCCTCTAGACACATGTATTGGTAGATCAGTTAAGTTGGCAACCAGCAATTGAACAGGGTCTTTATGAGAGACATCTAAGATTCCCAGGCAGAGGTAGGGTTTGTTGCGGACTAGCAAGGGAGGAGAGTATAACTCTAGGAAAGTGCGCTCAGGTAACTCATATGATATTCGGGAGTCTAGGATAGCTTGAGATCCAGGGGGACTGGTTACAGCAGAAGTGGCCAGGAGAGGAGTCCCTTCAGACGCAGGGCAAGCCATAGGAGGACACTTCATTTTGGACAAATGGGTACGGTATTTTAGGGCAAAAACACTGGTGAGATATTCCAAGGCACATGTCTTGAGGCGCTTCCCTGGGACTTTAACAGGCTCTTCAAAGATCATAGGGACTTTGTACCCCAAGATAGAGAGGTAACCATCCTTCAAGTTGATGATCCCATTGTATTCCCTAAGGAACTGAGTACCAACTAGGAGATTGTAACTCTCATTCTCCAAGAAAACAGCAGGTGCAGCTAAGAGTAGTTTGCCAAACCGCATGGGAAGAGCAGAATGGGCTTCTATAGCACAAGTCATGAATAGCCCAGCTGTATCATATGGCTGGTGGTAGTTGAGGTTGGGGGGAAGTTTGAGCTTCTTGACCAACTTTTAGGAGACAACATTAACAGGAGATCCAGTGTCCAAGACAGCCTTGATTTTCACCTTTTGAATGGATATCTCCACACAAGTGGTAGTACAACCAAAGGGTGGGGGACAGCCAGGATGTCCTGAGCCTCTGCTAGCTCTTTTTCCCACTTCTCAATAATGCATCTCAAGCCTGGAAACTCCTTATAGACGGTCTGGAGAGGAATTTAAACTAAAACATTCTTTAATACAGCGTCAGCAACCTCAGCAGCTTCTTTGGACAGCTCTAAAAGCATGGGGGACCTCTTAACTCAGTGGGGTAAGGGCAAGAGACAACTTCCTTGGCTTTAGTAGAGGCTTGGCGGTCATTTTAGTTTTCCCAGAACTTAGCTTATAAGGGACTGCAATAGTTTCAGGGACAGCCAGGACAGAATACCCATAGGCATCAGGATCATCAACATCAGAATGGGGAGGGGCCTTGGTGTCAGAAGTGCCATGTTTGGCTCCTGGGGACAACATCCAGGAGGACACAACAGGAAATCTTTATAACAGAAGATTTGAGGTTTGAAGCTAGCCTTGGGTTAGCCTTCAGGACAAAATTAAGGGCACATACTTTAACCTCCTGGGATGCAAGAGGATGGTTTCCTTTTGGCAAAAAGGACAGGAAAAAGCTTGAAGATTATTAAAGCCAACACAAATGTGGATAAACTTGTCTTTATTAGGAGAAATGATTTGACTTAAATAGCAGATAATGGACGGTGATCACTCATTAGATAGACAGAGTGGCCAAGGGGGTCACGTTAGGATGAAGTCATACCAGGATCAGACAAGGGAAGGTATGGTATTCCAGAATGGGTGAATATTAGCACAGACCCATTTATGGAAAGCAAGGAATTCCCAAACTCAAAAGCAAAACCATTCAAATTTTCACATTTATCATTATTTGAAGGCCATATTGAAATAGTATTAATGGCGCAATTTCTGACATCTGGCTTGGATGTAGACAACTCATTCACTTAAGTCTGGAGTTTGGCAATGGTAGCAGCAGTAGCAACCCTTTTTTGCTCAAATTCTTTACTGAGCTTGCAAAGGCCTTTAGCAGCAAGGTCTTCTACTTGTTGTAATTGATCAAAGGAATAAGCACTGAACGCATTGAGCTGCTGTACCAGATGTTCAAAATTGGTGTGTCAGGAACCCATCTGCTTGGAAACATACCACCCAAAAGGTGTATGGCCGCAGATAGATTCAACCCTGTGACTAGAGAACCAATTGGAACAGAGACTATTCCCATATGAAATAATTCTCCAATCTGGCGGTATTGACCCAAAAGAGAATTAAATCTTCCCAAAATGAAGTAAGCTCCAAGATAACTGAGAAGGAAAACAGAAGCCAAAGGATGGAATAAGGAAGGAGCAAGCAGAATGACCTCATGACCTGTGGTTCCTCTGTAATGGGGGGATTCTGTGACAATGGAGTGGCAGTGTACCATATGCCTGGTATCACTTGGTGCCATGACTTGTCAAGGTAATTAGGAGGAGATGAACCAGAATTGGCTCTGGTTCCAAGGGATATTCTTGCAGTAAAAAACTGGACAAGGATCAACCAAACCAACCATTTATACCCAAATGGTCACCATTGGGAAGACTTGGGTAGTATCATGGTTTTGGATTTCAAGACTGGAGAGCAAGCAAAAATAAATCAACTAGGTAAGGGAAATTGACTTTATTAACTGAACAATCAAACACCCTGACAAATGGAGCCTTTTATAGGCTGTTTAAGAGGTGTTTTAAATTGTAGTTCAAGGAGAATTGGAGCAATATTGGGGAAGTTGGGGCAATTGGGGAAGGAAACTTGGCAGGGGGAGCTTGACTTGGATTTAAAAAATATTATTTTTAAAATTAGAGCCATTGGCCCTTGCTGCCCCTTCTCAAACAGCTAGGTGTCATTTACCCCAGCTGTTAGAGGGGCAACAGTTTGGGGAACAACTGTTGTTTGCAATTTGGGCCCCAGAAAAGATAATTCACTGTTAAGTGTTTCCTCATTAAGTACAGAGCCTATACATCTTTTAACATCATTTGAGTTTGAAGCAAAAGCAAGTTCAAAAGCTCCTAATGTGGTTGTAACATCTGATTGGCTGCAGGAAGCCATCTTGCATAGTGGCAAAGGTAAGTTTGAATCCAATATACTAAATTTGTTTAGGTGTTTGCCAGGAGAGCAAGAGAGCCCGGGTTCAATCCCCGTATGGGCAGAAAAGACAACCTCTGGAACTGATTTTCTGTCTTTAGAAGGTAAAATAGAACTGATACTACTTCCTAATAATCCATTTTTAGGTCCTAGAAAAGCACCCAATTTAGGAGAAGAGTTCCCTGACAATGGAACTAATAAAAATTCCTTGTTATTGTCAGGAAAAATAGCCAATACATTTCTGACATGGTGAGATAGGTGTTTAGGGTGGAGTCTACTTGGGCTTGCCAGGGCAGTTCTAACTGATGAAACTCATAAAGATGCTCCCTGACATATTTGGGTATAAACTGGCGCATTTGCTCAATGGAATTAACCAAGCAAGTTTGGGAAGTGAAGAGTTGTGTTGATTGTCTGACACCAAGGAAAACAGGGAATGTATCCACTGTTGATAAGCAGCAAACTGATCCCAGTGATGAGTGACAGCTGCTTGCAGGGACAAAATCTCCTGAATGTGGAGTCCTAACACCATCCAATGGTGGGCTAAGGCAGGTTGTACAAAGGATGTCAGCAGGTGTTCAGCAGAACCAGCCGCTGAAAGGAGATGCTGTGGAAATTGTGGAGCTAAAATTAATTCATAGTATTTGGCTCAACTGAACTGTAGCTGGAGGAAAGGGATGGCTCCATCATGGGCTAACCCAAGGGCTACTGCCATGACTTGTTTTAAGTCAGGGGTACTCAAAGGGTAGGCCACTAGGCGGGGACCATTACCAAGGTTAAGTACAGTAGGGACAATAGGTGGGTCTTCAATGTCTTCCTTGATAGGAGGACTGGTGATTTCAGGTGAAGTTGGCTCTTTTATAGGAGGAGGCAAAGGACCTGGAAACATGGTTGTGAAGGGGGTAACCAAGTGGCTTACAGCCCCTGTAGTGAGCACCATTTTTGTTGTGTTCTGAGGCGCGGCACAGATACACAACAGAGAATCCTAACCTTAGGATTGGATTTGTACTAAGTATTGGTTATAATGGCAGGGAAGGCCATGAGATTACCTTGCAGCCCTGATTGGATAATATCTACTAGACGTGGCTAGAGAGGTGTCAAAGTACTTGAAGACATAAAGACAAAAATGTGAATAGAACTTAATTTTTATTGGTGAATAGGAAATGGAATATATAGTGGTTGAAAATATCAAAAAATACTACCAGGACAATAGGATCACTTGCCACAAGCATGAGTGGGGCAAGTGAGTTGAGAAGAATCAGGAAACTGAACAATTGAATTTACCAATTCAGAGCCAGATTCATTTTGAGGGCCAAAAGCAAAAGAGAGAGATTTGTCCTCAAAATAACCCATCAAAGGAAAAATTGAAACATAGTGAATGGTGGCATTCACAACAATGACAACGCCTGGTCCACATAATCCTGGATTCAACTTGTGCATGTTGTGGTTGACAAACCAGATCTTGTTCCTGACTTGGAAGCATTCTTGTTGTAGTGAGATTGCTTATCTCTCAACCTTTTCCTTTTCCTTGTCCTCTTGGTCCTTCCTGGGGCTCTGTACATCAGGATCACTATTGTCTGGTACCTTTTTAGGTAGAGGTAAATGGGGTCCTGAGGTAGTGTTAACCATGGCAGGTTTATGCCCATATACAAGTTAAATGGATGTTTCCCTGTATTTTGGTTGACCTGTATACAGCACACTATTAGTGCTGTTGGGAGCATGTCAGCCCATAATTTTGGATTGTTGGCAGATAAGTTACTGAGCGCCTCTATAGGGGAGCTGTTCAATTGCTCTACTCTTCCCTTTGCTTGTGGGTGATATGGGCTAGCAATGGTGTGTTTTATCCCATTCTTGAAAAGGTAGATGTTGGTGTCTATGGTTGTGAGTCTGATTCCTCCATCTGTGATCAGGAGGTCAGGTTTTACAAACTTGGCAATGATTTCTTTTACAATAAATTATCTCACATCATTGCCCTTGTGTTCTTTTGTAGCTTGTGCTACAAGCCATATGGTTGCATAGTTGATAGCTGCCATGATGTACTTTTTGCCCTTGTTTTCACCAGTCATTGGTCCCACAATATCCAATGACCATACCTTGAAGGGTTGTGTGATGGATACAGGTATTACTGACTTGGGTGGTGCCTTGGTTTGGACGTACTTTTCACAGACTTCACATTGTTCCAGTACATCCTTGATATTTTCCAACATGTTGGGCCATCAGTAGTGTGTCTTGAGATATTCATGAAAGTTCCTGCTACAAGTGTTTTTCAGATCTTTGTGGTATCAAAGGATTGTGTCAATCTTTTGCGTTGATGGGATGTAAGATACAGTATCACCACTTGGAAGTATGTGGTGTAGTGTGCCATATACATTTTTGGACAGATATTTGTTCTTGAGTACTTTCTCTTGAATCTCCAAGAGGGGTTCCCACCTGGTACACCAATGGGCATCCACATTGATCAACATGGACCAATTAGAGTATTCATCAGTACATAAAATATGTTTACAGTATAGCCTTGATAGGGCATCTGTGGTAATCATTTATTTTCCTGGCTTATATTTTGATTGTCATGGGGTACCTTTGTATAAAGCTCATTATTCCAGCTTGTATTATTGATAGGTGTTTTTGAGTTTTGAAGAATATCAGTACTTGTGGTTGGTGAGTACTTTGAACGTCTGTGCACCTTCTATATAGCATTGTCACTTCATTAGGCAGTGGACAATCGTTATTAGTTCCTTTTCATGTATTGGGTATCTTTGCTCACTATCAGAAAGCTTTCTTGATTCATTGCTACAGGGAGGAACTCCTTTTCTGCAGTTTGAATTTGGAGTACTCCTCCTATTGTGTAATCAGATGCTTTGGTCTCTAGTTTGTACACTCCTTAACAGCTTGTATATTGTAAGATAGGGGCAGTGACCATAAGTTCCTTTAATTGTCAGAAATGTTGATTTTTTAGCAGTTTAAAGACAAATTTGGTTGTCTTGCCTGTGATTGCAGATAAGAGAGAAGTTAAGGCACCCCAGTTGGGGATAAATCTTCTAAAATAGGCTATTATGCCTAGGAATGTACAAAGATCACTCTTATTTTGCAGTGCTGGCATGTTGGTTATAGCTTGAATCTTTTCTGGGTCTGGCTTAACTCAATTCTTGCTGATAATGTGTCCTAAAAATGAGAGTTCTGATGAGAAGAAGTCACATTTTGAGGGTTTGGCTATAAGTTGGTTGTCTTTGAGGGTGCAGAGGTCCATTCAAGCGTCTTTCTAGTGCTGCTCTCCAGTCAAGCTGTATATGATTATGTTGTTCAGGTAAATGATAGCTCTTTTCCCAATGTGTTCCTTGAAGACTTCATTAATAAAGGTTACAAAGGTTCTTGGGGGTGTTTTTCATGCCAAAGTTAAGGACCACACACTCAAAAGAGCCATACTTAGTTCTGAAAGCTTTTTTTGTTATGTCCTCTGGTTTAACACAAATTTGGTGATAACCTGCTGTCAAGTAAATTTTGTGAATACTTGAGACCCCCAGGGCAAAAAAGTCATCAATCAGGGGCAGGGAATGCATATTCTTAATTGTGATCTTGTTGAGCGCCCTGGAGTTTGTGACCAGGAAGAGCCCTCCATCTTTCTTTGCTACAAAAAAGACAGCCACACCAAAAGGAGATTTAGAATGGCATTTAAGTCCTTTTTCAAGTGCTTTGTATAAATAAGCCTTTGGGGTGTTGTCTTCTTGTGCTGTTAGGCAGTAGATGGGTCATGATTTTTGTACACATACTTTGAGGTTGATTTCATGTTGGATGCCCCAATTGAGCGCTAGTCCTGGTAAAGTTTCTTGGAAAACTGAAGGGAATTACATGGCTAGCTGTGCTTGGATTGGGTCCTGTACACGTGAGATTTATGCATTTTTAAAGTGGATAATCTCATACTTGCAGGAGTTCCAATTGATTTTACTGGGGTTCTTTTCTTCTTTTGTTTCTATAATTTTCATAAATACATGGTCTCTCATAAGTGTTTCAAGGTGGGATAGATATATGTAATGGTGCACCTCACCTTGTTATATGGTGAGGGTAGTGCTATCCCAGTTGATATGAGGTTTGGTCTTTCTCATCCAGTCTAGACCAAGTACAACATTGTACTTGGGGATTGGTATGGTTGGATCACTGAGGGTATTCTGTAAATATTCTATTTGAGAATGAAAGGGTTTTGCCTCTTTGATGACTATTGTGCTCCTGTTATCTGCCATGACAACTCTCTTGATGTTACTTTGAGTTGTGGGTAGCTTTATGAGGTTGATAAATTTTTTGTCAACAAGGGACTGGTCTTATCAAGTGTCAAATAGTGCTGTGCCCTGATATCTGCAAAAGCAGAAAGGATAAGTGAGGAGTTTATTTCTGGTTTGGGCAGCAAACAGTATAGGATTGCTTGAGGGTACTTGTATCATGGTAATTGAATCCACGTCTTGATCCCTGTACAAGTCTTGCAAAGTGGGGGAGGGTGATTTGCCTAAGCACTCACCTGAGCTTTTCACTCCTCAGTGGTGTTATCAGTGCACATTTGATTTTATTGAGAGGTACAATTTCTACCTCAAGGATGGGAGTTGGTGGCTCAGTTATTCTGCTTGTTGGGTCAAGGGTCCTTTTTAGCTGTAGGGCTCTCTTTTTGTTTGTTTGTTGCATACAGGTTATCAGACTTTTGTGATGCATGCTTTCTCCTCCAGGAATACTCTTGGAGGCTCTTAAAGCAGCTCATTTCAAACTGATGTCTGATTTGTGTAGGGAGGTCAATGTAGAAATCCAGTTGTGGCCCATCCTCATCAAAATTGATGGTGCTGGGAGCTCAATCACATATGTACTCATAGGCTGCAATGTACTCCTCAATAGTTCCTGTCATTTTGAAGGTTCTGATTTCTGTCATGATCACAACTTCAGAGTCTTTTATGGCAAATTTCTCCAGGAAGGCGTTCTTAAAAATGTCCCTGTCTTTGTTGTGACTAGGGTGTTGATTGAACCATTTTCTTACAAAGCGTGAAGCGGTCCCTGTGACACAAAAGACAACTTTGTTTTCCTGGAGTCTGTGGGGGTATTCCATTTGTGTAAATTTGTTTTGTGTGCTATTGATCCAGAGGATGGTGTTTTCTTGACGCAATCCTGCAAAATTTTCAATCTCTGTTGAGCATAGACACTGGAATACAATATTGGGTATTTCAGCTGTTTGCAGAATTATAATTATAGGTGGGTTCAGGTTTCCACAAGTATTGAGAAGGTTATACTGTTTGATAGGAACAAGGACGTTGAAGTAGATGATCAGGCCTGCAGGGAAGTCCTGTCCTTCTTTGTAGTCTCTTTAGCCTGTGGGGAGTGTCATCTTCTGGATTCTTTTCTTGGGAGGAGTTTTCCTTTAAGTTGTGTAGGTGTGGATAACCTAACTGTGCTACCAATGTTGAGTATATACTTATTGGAAGTATAATAAACAAGATAAAGGGGGAAATTAAGAAGAGAATGATACTTTAATTGATATGAATATAGGGTATTATATAGTGTCATGGGAAGCCACATACTGTTTATGTATGTTATGGTAGTCATGAGGCTTATCCAAGTAGTTGTTCCTCTTTGGCCACAAGGCTTGACCAAGTTGTGTTCTGCTTAGGACTTTAAATGTTTTATCCCTGTAATAGATGGCTGAATGATTACAGTGCCACCAAATTAATGATTAGTTGGGGAATCATTTGGTGGTTCACTCAGGGAATTAGTTTCCCAAGAGGGAGTAATTGTATATGTTGTGACACTACTAAAGAGCACCAAGGGAACAATGAGAGATAACTTATAGGCAAGAGAATAACTTCTGAGCTTAGAAACTCAGACTCATAATTGTAGATGGAGGAACAGAGCTCATCTTTAACAACCCCAACTTTTATTGGTGCAAGGATGGTACCAAGAACATAGCCAGTAGTCCATATTGCCCCCAGGTAATTTTCAGAGCCAAGAAGTTGGATGGGCCATTGGTAGAAGCATTAAGAAAACTTTCCATCAACAACCCTCACTTCTGGGCTAACATGTTACCAACAGTACTTCTGGTCTGCCACATCTATGTATACTGTAAAGTAGGTAAAGGTCCATATGAACTTTTATGTGGACATAAACCTTCTATTATCAGGATCACTCTGGGACATGCCTACCTCTATATAAAAAGGTGTTTAAGGATGATGACCCTGCTTTGTAACAAGCCATAAAGGAACAGGATAGCAAAGAAGGTGGCCAGTATAAGGAGAGCTATACCGCTCCAAGAAGAAAGTCTTCAATTGGGAGACAAGATTCTGGGCTGTTAACTGTGACAGAAATGGTTGGATAGAAGAAGAAGTCTCCATGTGGTGGGGAATCACCACCTAAATCCACATAGAGTTGATGATTAACCACCAACAAAGCTTCAAATACTGTTTTGTAAAATTTCTAAGCAATACACTAGGGTTAAGCAAAATAATTAACCCCAACCAAAAAAGTCCTAGGTAAATGGCCTGTCAGAGAATCAGAGTATCTTCAGCATAAAATTAAGGACATTGGGATAGCACATGAGTTTCAGCTTTGACAGGAGGGGGAACAGCTCTGAGATTGGCAGGCATTGAATTGATATTTGGCAGAGATGACAATGAAGTACCAACAGCAGGCCCCCATCTTCTCATAATAATCCGGCTAAGGATTAAATTGTAGGGGATGTAGCGCAAAAGGACAACTACAGGATGCATTTAAAATAGATATTAGACTAAGGGATAATTGATTTTATTGAGTAAATTTTTGGGAGGACTCAACTCTTAAGAGTTGAAACAGTGAAAGTTATTCAATATATATCAAATTTTGACTGAGTAATACTAAGTGGATCCTAGGCTCCTATTTCTTCCACATTGTCAAGTAATTATCTGGTCTAGTTTTAAAAGAACCCTTGAGTGACCAACTTCTGATGAACATGCTGAAAAATAAGATCATATCAGGTAACCCTCAAATTATGTCAATTTATTAGCGTCAGCTTGCAAGGGGGAATCAAATCTAACTGGCAAACTGGAGCAGCTGTAGCCTATTTTCAATCAACTGTTTGATTTAAATTTGTCAAATTAGTTAATTTGGTTAACAGCTTTCCAGATTTCTGATCCTTCCTACTTGGGCAAATAATTTCTGGAATTATGGAATCTACCATGACATTAACCATAACCAACAAAGGTTAGTGCCAGGACCAAGAGAGCTGGGTGTTGTCATAGAAGTTTGAAACAACACAATGTACCTCATAGAAAGAGCTGGTGCCTTGTTAGAAATTTTGTCATTAATGCTATTTTGATATGGTCTTTGAATAGTGATATGTGCAAAGATTTAGTTGGTTCTGCCTTTGAGATTGGGAATTCCTCACCTTCCTTAAATGAGTTGAAATCAATGACCATCCATTCTGGAATGTTCTACCTGCCTTTGACTAATCCTGGTATGGGTTCAACTCAATGTGACCTCATCTACCACTTTTTCTGCCTATTTAGTGATCAGCAACCCTTGTCTACTATTTAAGTAGAATTACCTCTCCTAATAAAGAAAGTTTACCCACAATTGTGTTGGCTTTTGTTTTCTTCAATCTTTTTCCTTTCCTTTTTGCCAAAAGGAAATCATCTTCTTGCATTCCAGGAAGTTAAAGTATGTGCCCTTAATTTTGCCCTGAAGGCTAACCCAAGGCTAGGTTCAAACCTCAAACCTTTTGTTATAAAGGTTTCCTGTTGTGTCCTCCTGGATGTTGTCTTCAGGAGTCAAACACAATAAAATGGTGCTCACTACAGGGCCTGACAACCCCTTGGTTACCCTGTTTCCCTGTGAACTCTCTGGTCCTTCTCCCTTTGTTACTGAAGACCTGAGCCTCCTAAAGTTTCAAGTCCCCCTCTTGAAGATGATATTACTGACTAACCTAATTCACCTATGGTAATGGCGTTGTTGCCTGGGCCTTTGTGGGCTCCCTCCCAGCTTTCTCTCTTGACTATGAGCAAACTTGCGCTGCCGCTCACTCCCTCCTCCATACTGGTACAGTGGCCATGCACATGATTCCTGGTCTCCACCCTGGTTACGCCTCCAAAGACCTGTACTCCTTCCTGTTAGAGTTTGGCCTCCCCCCTCTGCTTTGATGTAATCTATGAAAACCATTGGTGTGCTGGTAAACCAATTCATCTATCCCGCCTTGGTCCACCACCAATTAGTGTTGAGATCCCAAAACATACTTCTGTCTGCTGTGACATCTACGGTAACTAACAATCATGCCCAAAATATGACATACCAGAAATGGACACATAGTCTCTTTTCCTGCATTTTTGACAACCAGCAAGATTCACTGGCCTCCCAAAAAAACCTGACCACATTGTTAAACATGCTTTCCTCCTCTCTCCCAGGATATATTAGAGATTGGCTGTGATTGTACTACAGTCACATTGGGCTGTGGCTTCACAAAGAGGTTGAATTGTTTTGAATTTCAACCTATGAAATTCAAAACAATAGGATTGGACTTGGAGAGACTTTCCAGCGTAGTAATTGATACCCAGGAATCAATTAGGCTGTACTAATTGAGGGCCGTACTGAATAATCTGAACAATTCAGATTATGAGGCTAGGTGTCCCAAACGTAATTTATTAACTGGGAAGGTTAATTAATTATTATCCCTGGAATATGATTGATGAGTTTTTAATCATAGGGCTGAAATGGACTTGACTGTGATAAGTAAAGACTTGTTGTCTTCAAACGGATTAATTAACTGGGAAGGTTAATTAATATATGCTTGGAATATAATTAATGAGGATTTAATTATATTGTTTAATTGCCTTGACTGTGTCAAGAAGTTTGGTTAAGGCTAGCCAAAAGTAAACCCACAAATTTTGGTTTAAAAGCGCCATTTGGGCAAATCTATTAGGTTAGAAGCACCACCTAATTGATTTGTAAAACTCTGAGGTGCCGCCCAGTGAATGTTTCAGGCGCTGAGGCGCTGGGACGCCGCCTGGGAAAGTTCCTGGGCGCTGCAGTGGCGCCTGGTTTGAGTTTTGAAGCGTTTTAATGGGTTTTCAATGCAAAAAACCATTAAATGCAAAAAACAGCTAAATGTAGACAATGGTGTCTATGCATTCAGGATTGATCAGCTGGTTCCAAGTTGGAATAAGGATAGCTTGGATCAGGAATATGTATATTTCACAGGGTTTTGGCGCCAGAAGTCCAGAATGCTTCAAGCCAAAGCAATACATTTTCACGGAAAGAATCAGGTGATTCTGGAATTTATTAGAGCACATTCTTATAGGTTAAGAGTGTGAAGATCTTTTTGGTAAAGATCTGGATTGGATGACGCTGTTATTTCATAAACCATGTGATAGGAATCCAGGTGTGATTCCAGAACCAGAGGGGTTTTCAGCCAAAGGTACCCTGATTGGTATATAATGGAAACATGACAATAATTAATAAAAGGATACTTATGTGTGACAATGGTTGCTTTCCCCTCAATCTTTTTATGTTTATGTTTTTGGCTTTTAACTGAAATAATACTACCATGAAATAAAAGAGATGGTCTGAAGCTAAGACTATGGGAAGCAAAAAACGTGGAAGTGATCACCAGATGGCAACAAGTTTAACGCCAAGATTGCTTGCCTGGAATCCAAGCTCATCAAAGCTTACATAAAGGATTCCCTGTCAAACTGTAAAAGAGTCAGACCGGGATAATGAAGAAGCAAGTATGAATTTCCTGGATCCGTCACATTGGCTGTGCAAATTAGATGACCAACATGCTGCTTGGCAAGGACAAATGGAGGCCACCCTTCTGAAGTACCACCAAGACTTCAAGACCTTGGTAGACAAGCTCAATCAGTTTTGTGAGCACATCAACAATCAATTAGAGCTAATTGGGAATAACATGCAAAATTGGGGTCATAAGCTACAATAACATATATGGCTTGGACAAGGCCAATTTAGGCAATATCCTACATCAAGTTCAGACTTATATTGACAACAAGGTAGCCTTGGTAGAGATAGTGCCACCTGCACCACCTGATGAAAGCCCCTCTGCATTTGAAGCTAAGATCTGAGAGACCATAGCTGAACTCAAGGCCACCACTTGTTGACAGGCCTCTACCTCCAATCTTCCTCCTGTGGAGCCTGTGCCTGACCCTTGTATCACTATTTTGACTGATCAGATAGCTACACTACAAGGTGAGATTGCCTACCTGCACCAACGCCTCTCAGACCAATACATTCTTCCTCTAAATCTGATGGTGAAAGTGAAGAGAAGGCAACTGAAGTCCCCACCCATAAAGAACATGGATGCTGCCCTGGCTTAGAGGGACAACCACACATCAACTTTGCCCTTGCGCTAGATAACTTAGTGGCCGTGACCAACAATGTTGCTGACAGACAAGATGTGCTAGAGCAAGAAGTTCAGAATCTTACTTGCCTGAATGAGACTATGAATGAGAGGATCTCTCCCTTGGCATCTCAGGCCACAGCTATGGCCACCTGGTTCAATGAATTGCGGGTACCTTGGCTGTCCAGTAGATGTAAGTCAATGAGATTTAAACTGTAGCAGCAACTGCCAGAGACATTGGAGGACAGAAAAGTTCTACTATGCACACTTTAGAAAAAAGCCTTTGTCTTATATGGGAAAGACAACCTGCTGCTGAGTCTGAGTTTGAGGGGAACCCCCATATCAATGTTCTTAATCATGGTGAAAATAGTCAATATACATCTTTGTCCATCAATCCCAACTATAAAACCACAATCAAGCAGATTTTTGACCCCAAAACCTCCACCATTGCTGCTTTCTTGAACATCTATGAGACAGCCATGCAGAGGGCTACTGATGACCTTAAAAAGGAACACATTATTACCTGCCTATATACTACCTGTCAGGAGGTTGTGGTTCCTGAACTCCTGTTCATAGTTACTTGGGAAGACATGAAGTAACTCTTAATCAAAGAGTTTGGAGGTAGCCTCAGCCTAGAGGTTAAGAAGGATGCCATCAGGCATATTGCCTTTAAACCTAAGGAAAAATTGGCTGATTTTACAGACTGCTTCTAAATTGAGGTTCAGCAACTCATCATCAGTTGTCAATTGACTCCCCAGGAGGTGTATACTGCATGTTCCAATGTGCCAAAAGTGAACCAGCTCTTATGTTTATACTTTAAGGTGCATAAGGCGTCCCTCACGTCTATGAAAAGCATCAAGACCCTCCTACAGGACACACATCTGAAACACAGAAGAACTGTGGTCTGCAAAAATAAGGCTAACAACTCTGACCCTACCACTTGCACCCCTCCATCATGACTATTGGCTCTAATTGGCAACCCAAACAACAAGGTTGTCACAATTGTGGCCAGATAGGGCACCACTTGCGGTCCTGAACTAACCCACACCTAGAAGGATGTGATCCTAAAGAACAGGCAGTAAAAGAGAGGTCAGCTTAGAGGCAGAGACGCTCTCTGCTGACCAATCTCCCCCATCTCCTCCTGATCCTCCCTCTGACAAGGATTTGCCCCCTTGTCTAGCCCTACTATCCTCCATCTATTCCACAATCTCTTGAGCAATTATGAGCCCAAAGATTATGACTATGACAAAGAAGATAGTTATGGTTATGATTACACTGTGCTGGCTGTCCCTGAGGCTGTGTCTGTCCCCTATAAGCTAAGTTCAGGAAAGACCACTATCACAACTTGACCACCTCATGCTGATGCTAAGAGTATGGTGGCTTATCCTTATCTAGCTCAGGCTCATTGGGCCCCTGTCTTAGTGGGCTGCTCATAAAAAGCCACTGATTTATCCAAGGCCCTCTTCCAGAACGTTACTGTGTCCCTGCCTTTACAAACTGTATACAAAGAAACTCATGCCTTGAGCTGCATGTTAGAAAAATGGAAAAGGAAATGGAAGCCACAAAAGATGTCCTGGCTGTCTTGCCTCTTTTTGGAAAGGATACCACCCATGTAGAAGTATCCATTCATAAGGTTAAGATTAAGGCCATCCTGGACACAGGTTCTCCCGTCAATGTTGTATCCTCCAAGTTGATGAAGAAACTTAAACTAGCTTCTGATCTCAACAATACTCAGTCTTATGAAACTTCTGGTATGTCTCAGACTTGGGCTATTGGAGCTTACTCTGCTTTACCAATGAGGTTTTGGAAACTCCTCATTGAATCCCCTGCTGTTGTTTTAGAAAGCAAAAGCTACAGCCTCCTGGTAGGCACCCAGTTTCTTTGAGAGTACTGTCATAGCCTGGGTGGCTTCCAGGGGGACCTTTGGTCAAGGGGAAGGGTCAAGCCTGGAAGGCCCAGTAGATGACAGGAGCCATCTGTATCACATAATTGGCAGTTGTATCCCAGGGACGCCACACTCCCATGTGGGATATCACTTGCTCAGTGAGCCCCAGCATGGTCAAATAGGCGAACCCAAGCTTACTGTAATCATATGATGAAGCAGAAGGAACAAGAGGAAGCTCTCCAATGGTGACGCTCATGTTTGGGCTTGGCTGGGCAAGTTGTTGGAGCAGAGGAACACCAGGAAAGGAGGGGCGCGGTGCAGAAGCAGGAATTAATTCTTGGTCCAGCACTCTAGGAGATGGGGTAAAGGCTGGCGGTGGTTGGTTGGAGGCAGCAAGAAGTTGCTCTGTTTCCCAGCGCTGACATTGGTACTGGAGATACTCTTTGTTTGAAAGCACCAGCAGTATAAAATTTATGATAATGTAATAAACCCCTGCAAAGTATAAATGCTCAGTGTTCATTAACCAACAAAAGTTTATTAAATGAAGGTGTCAACAAAGAAAGGGGATGCCAGTGTTCCTAGCTATATCTTGCTGGGAAACTGCTATTGGACTTACTGGAAACTCCTTATTGGCTGTCAATGAATTATTCTCAAGTTGGGTTCCATTGGTGACTCCTTATTTGTCAGTTAGATGTATCCTTTCATTATTTTTGCCCTGGGGAAGCTGGCAGGGGAATTTTGGGCCATTTGGCAACCCAAAGTCCCCATTCCTGGGTTTCAGAGGGTGTGAGCCAATTAAAATTTTTTTCTTGGCTTTGAAACAGTTTCCAATTGCCCCCAGGTTTAGACCTGACCAGGTTTCAATTCCCCACTTGGAATCAAAGTTTCCTTTTGGTTAATCTGTGTGATTGATGATGCAATTATTTGGTTGCGCAATTGCTTGATTGCAGGAGTTAAACCTATGCAACATAGGGTTTTGTCTGGCCCATTCTGGGCCCTGAAAAGTAAAATGGGATTATCAATCTTTGAGATGGGTATCTGTCCCTCCTAGGATATAAGGTCCCATTGATCTTTGAAGAGCCTCCACGCATCCCTGGCAAGCAACTAAAGACTTTTGTCCTCAAATACTCCACATACATCTTCTCACTAAAGTATAGATGACACTCCTCTAACATGTGCTCCCCTCTTTCTTCCTTTCCTACTGAGGAAGGTGTCCCTTTGCTTGCTCCTGTGGCCGTCACTATCACTCCTGGCTCACAAGTGATCATTATTTCTCAGATATCCTATTGGTTGCCTGATAAGTTGTTCTTAGAGTTTTACTCTCCTGAATCCTTAGGTTGTAAAGAACCTTGGTTGTACCATGAGATCCTAGATATAACTCAAAAGGAACCCGTACAAATATTATTGGCTAATTTGACTGCCTCACCCATGCAGGTCTCTAAAGGACAAGTTGTGGGACATGGACCCATCTTAGGAGCATAACAGGTAGTCTCTCTCTATCCCTTTAGAACATTCAGCAACTTCAACTTACCAGAAGGAGACAAACAAGTGCTCTCTCTATTTGCTGCTGCCAATTTCCCTCAGCTGTCTCCTATTCAGTAGAAGGATGTACTAGAGCTTCTTGGTCAGTTTAAAGAAATTTTTGCATCTGGGCCCAATGATTATGGACCAGCAAAAGGGATTACTCACCAAAATGATACAGGTGTTGCTCCTCTCTTTTGTGCTAAGCCCTACTGCTGCAGTAGAGTAAAAGATGCCCAGGTTTCTAAAGAACTAAAAAACTCTTGGATGCTGGACTCTTAGCTTCATCTTAGAGCCCTTGGGCCTCCTCATTGCTGATCCTTAAGAAGAAGGTTGGGGGCCACCACATAGTGATGGATTATTGCCGCTTAAATTCTCTCAAAAAATGGATTCATACCCGCTGCCCAGGATTGATGATGCCCTTAGGCAATTGGGAGGCTCAAAATTCTTCTCTGCTATGGATTTAGCCTCTGGTTATTGGCAGGTTGACTTGTCCCCAGAAGACCAAGAAAAGGCCGCCCTTATCACCTCATAGGGTCTTTACAAAACCACCTGTACGCATCAGGGACTCTGTAATGCTCCAGCTACATTCTAACAAGCCATGGACTCCATTCTATGAGACTTGAAGCTCTCCTGCATGCTTGTATATCTGGATGATATAAAAATTTTCAGATCCACCTTCACTAATCACTTGTATCATCTCAAGGCTGTCTTCCTCAATATTTGGGATGCAGTCCTTAAGCTTAAGCCTTCTAATTGTTCCTTTTTTAAAGAAGTCTTAAATTCTTGAGCCATGAAGTCACCCAGACTGGGATTGCCCCTTGAACAATAAGGTGGAAGCCATTGATAAGATGCTGCCCCCTACAAATCAATGTGAGGTCTAGGTATTTCTTGGCATGATGGGATACTACCGGCAATTTATCCCTGACTTTTCAGAGCTAAGTGAACCCCTTGTCCACCTTCTCAGGGACATTCTCCTCAAATGGACTGATAGTCAACAACAATTATTTGAGGCCCTAAAAACCAAGATTAAGGAAGCCCCCATCTTAGTCTACCCTGATTATGACAAAGAGTTCATCTTATACACTGAAACCAAAGGGGTAGCTGTAGGTGCAATCCTGGATCAGTTAGACAATGAAGGTGTAGATTGACTTGTAGCCTATTCTTTGCGTGTCCTCAACAAACATGAGAAGAATTATAGTGTCACTGAAAAAGGAATGCCTGACAGTTCTACATGCTGTGAAGCAGTTCTGATACTACATCTACAGGACCCACTTTACTGTAGTCAGTGACCACTCTTTCTTTGAGTTGTTACAACAGCTAAAAGAACCAGAAGGTTGACTGGCTTGGTGGGCCCTATGCTTACAAAAGTACAATTTCACTGTAGTACACAGGCCTGGTGCTCAACACCAGAACACCAATGGGCTGTCTAGAATGCCTATACTAGCCATCACTCCTGCCAACACTGATTGCCTGTACAAGTAAATAGGATACCCCAATGCTTGGACAACTGAAACAGAAGAAATACACCTGGCTCTACAGTCTCTATCAAAGGACACTATCATTTGAGACAGGCAACTGTTCAAAAAGATCAACAATGCCTACCTGCCCTAAGTTTGTCCTAGTATGAGAATAGATATTATCCTCCAAGCCCACATTGACACTGGGCATGGGGATATAGTGAAAACTCATGACTGGCTATGCAAAAATTTCTACTGAGAAAACATGTGCCTCCTAATTCCTGATGTCCTTGCATCCTGTCACTCTTATCAACTCCAACGTCCTCAGCCGTCCCAACATCAGTTCAAGCTCATCTCTCATAAGCATGCCTTCCACACTGTGAGTATTGATGCTGTTGGACCTCCCCCTTGTTCTAGGTCTATGTGTCAATCCATCTTGCTAGCAGTAGACCATTTTAGCAAATGGGTTGAAGCAAAGGCTATCAAAGACATAACTGCCAAGACAACAGCAAATTTCTTGTTGCAGGACATCTTTTATTGACATGGATGTTCTCAAACATTACTCTCTGAAATTGGCACCAATTCCAATGCTTTCCTCATCACGTCTATTGTAAAAGCTATGGGCACACACCAGTCTTTCTCTGCTCCATAGAATCCATCCACCAATGGAACAGTAAAACAAGCAAATTCTTCCCTCATGTCCATCATGAGAAAGCTTACCCTTTCAGATGCTGCCAATTGGGATATGTTCCTCCCTGCTGCCCCTTTTGCTTATTGGTTAAGCAGACACAGAGTAACAGAACAAACCCCCTTTGCCATGTTATATGGGCGTGAAGCCACAGCCCCGTCAATATTAGGCCCACCTTTGATTGAAGTTGATGCTGCTGCCAACCCAAAACCCACATCAAGGACTTGAATAATTGCATCATTTACATCCAGGCAACAGCGTACTCAACAGCATATAAGGTCAAGGCTTTAGATCTACCCCTTCCAATGTGACTAGGCCCCCTTCTGGAATTTCAAGTGGGTGACCTGGTCCTCTACTACCAAAACTGCACTGGAGGTAGAGCCCACAAATTAGACTCCCTCTGGGTTGGACGGTGTGAAGTCACTTTTAAGAAGGGGGTTGAGTATACCAGGAAGCTGCTATTGTCTGGCCGGCTTTTTTCCTGAGTTTGCCCCAAATTCCTCCGTGAATATCAACTCCCTGTGTCCAATTTTGGGGGATGTCAGAAACCACCCCATTGATGCTATTTGGATGTGGCCTTCAAATAGTGATATGCGCAAAGATCGGGTTGGTTTTGTTTTCAAGTTTGGGAATTCCTCACCTTCCATAAATGGGTTGACTTCAATGACCACCCATTCCGGAATGTTCTACCTACCTTTGGCTGATCCTGGTATGGGTTCAACCCAATGTGACCCTGTCTTCTGCTCTGTCTGGCTATTGAGTGATCAGCGACCCTTGTCTACTATTTAATTAGAATAACTTCCCCTAATAAAGACAAGTTTATCCGCATTTGTGTTGGCTTTTGTACTCTTCAAGATTTTTCCTTCCTTTTTGCCAAAAGGAAACCATCCTCTTGCATCCCAGGAAGTTAATGTATGTGCCCGTAATTTTGCCCTGGAGGCTAACCCAAGGCTAGCTTCGAACCTCAAACCTTTCATTATAAAGGGTTCCCGCTGTGTCCTCCTGGATGGCAGCCCCAGGAGCCAAACACGGCATGCCTGTACCGGATCCAAGCCCATGTGCTGGGATTGGCTCTGCCTGGGTAAGGTAATGCTTAAGTGTGCTGTAGTAGCAGAGTTACACAAGAAAAATGATTGCAAACTAGATAGTTATATTTATTGGGATGTATGGGTTATATAGCTGTAGTGAATCATTATAAGAGGAACAAGATTGTGATGATCAATCAGTTGGATTGGGTGGGGGGTGAGGGATCCTTGTAATGAGTGAAGTGCCAAAACAAGCTGTTCACCGGACTGGGGTCGTCACTGGTTCTTGTTGCTGGATTTAGTAATTCAAGTTGACTTCTGCATGTGGCTACAGGTCATGGGGAAGTAAGGTTGTGGGTCACAGATCCTCTTGGGCAGAACCTTGCTGGGGGGTCAACCCCACAGTTGCAACAGTAAGACATGCCTAGAGAGATCCATGATTACCTGTCTCTGATGTTGAACTGGATTGATATCAGGCACAGTGCCAAGATGCTCTCAAAAAGGTCCCAGAAGCTCCGCTTTCCGGTACCCTGGGGGGGGAAGTTGCAGCATCTATGATTGCTGCCTCTTGGGAAATCTTTCCCTGAGCATCGACCTGGCTACAGGATGGTTGGTGGCACTCCTGCCACCCCCTCATGTTGTACGTGGATCAACGTTTTGAATCCTACAAGGAGCACTGCCTGGGAAAGCCCCACAGCAGCAACACTGTACATGGGCAGCATGTGGCCTCCCATGATACTATAGACACTCTACCTTCTTATCAAATAAAGTATTGTCTTTTTTCTCAATCCTCATCTTTTTTTAAATACTTCCCAGAAGTTTATCCTTAGCACTGTTATGGTTATGTTAATCAATTTTATGCTGTTTCTTTGATTCGGGGCAGCTATTGCATCCGAAAGAGGCGTTAAGATTGATTTCCGGCTTTTGTCCAGGCTGCATGGGTTGATCTGGGCACTCCAGCACTGCGATGGTGTGTGGTATGATCTGTTAATGGTTTGGTTTGTGAGCTATGGTGTTTGATCTGATATTGCCTACTTTAAATGCATGGGTTCAGAAATTTGGTGCCTGGCTTCTGTGTGCCCTGCTCACCCATAGTAAGCATAGTTAAGCAGTGATTTGAGTGAGTGGATCTGTTTGCATTTTGAGATCCAGATCCCACTGTGTGGCTTTGGTGTGCTGTGTGGTTGATAGACATGCTGTGTATTTGGTTTGCCCATTGATCCTGAACCCTGATAATGTACATCGAATCAGGTGCTTGGTGTCATATTTGGTCCCATGCATGGCTTTGGTCTGAGCTGAGCTAAGTTTGGCTTGTCCATCTCAAAAGCTCTGAAAAGCACAGCATGGCATATACGTTTTAAGTCAAGATTACTGCTTGGCTTTGATTTTAAAACGGCCATAAATATAGCTTTATAAAAGTGTACTTTACTAAGGATATCAGAAATAAAGGTTAAAAATTACGGTGTTGGAAATAATTTGTAAGAAAAGATGTTGTTGGAAATGAGGTGGGTACCAATTAGATGTACCAATTGATAGCCATTAAAGACCTATGACGTGGTTTGATTGCAAGGAGGGTTTTGAACATCTAAGTAAACCCACCTTGTTTGATAATGTAAATTTCTTTTCTGTCGATAAACATTGTCCTTACCCCTGGTTACTTGATTCCATCTAGCTGACTTAGCTGCAGGGCAGGTGACAGCTTACGTCCAAGGAATCTATAGTATCTGCTGTGCAAAAGCAGGCCCTCGGCCAACCAAAGGACATGAAATGCCCAAAGCCATGGACCTTGCCGGATGGTGAACTTGAGCCCGCCTTTTCGCATGGCTGTGGGGGGATTGGAGATGGTTGCTGATTGGATGAGATTCTTCAAAGTTACCTATTGATGCCGATGATCTCTATTGAGTAACTTCACCATTAAGGAGGATCTAATTCCCACTGTTTAATAGACGGCTGGGCACCGGTTTAAATTGTTAGAATACGTCGAGCCTCCTGTTGGTTGATTGGCTTGAGATGGTTCCTTTGGGATCTGCCCTGGCCAACCAAATCTGCGATGGGTGGGGAAAGGAAGATTGATCCTACGGCCTCCAGTGAGCTTATATTTAGGGTAGACGTGTATCCCGTATCAAAATATTCTCTTGATCCCAAGTTGTTCCTTCGAGGGTGAGGTGAATTCCAAAGTGTATGAAGAATATGAAATGTGGGTCAAGTTATTCTCATAAACGTTTGGGTTTCGAAAGAGGAAAGTTTGGCTTTTTGGTTGACTGCAGTGGGGTGTGAAGTGAATAGGTATTTAAACACACGATGGAGGGAATCAAAGTATTCCTGTTATGGCCACTTTGATTGCAAATTTAAAAGTTATGACTCAAGCCATCGCACCCAGGCCATGTGAGGCGGCGGGGGCCGGTGGGGTGGTGGATTACGACTGGGCGGTGCGTTGCTACAATGCTTTACCGATGCGGGTGAATGTAAAGAAAGCCACATTGGCTGCTCTCAGCCAGATCTTGCCCTGGGAGAGGCTGGGGGGTCTCGATCACGCCTTTGCGGTAGAGTATGGATCGGGATGCCTTTCAGTGTTTACCTTTGTCCAGCCCTTCCCAATATATGCATGGTATACTGCGAATGGGGAAGGCGTCTTTAAGATACCGAAGCAGCTGGAGTATTCGGCAGACCAGATGGAATTCTGGGAGTCAGCCGGAGTCGACGTAACCAAACTCTTGGGTGGGCGGGTTGAGAGAATAGATGGTTTGCCGCCTGGGGAGTATTTGCGGCAGGAGGCCAGCGTTCTGGGGGTGAACTCAAGTCAGCTGATGGCTTGGCCAAAGTTCGAAGATGGCCAATGGTCATTGGAGATGGGGTTGCATGCGATGCGTGCAAGGGTTCCCTCCAAGGGCCAAGTCTCGTATCGAATCAAGGTCCACGGGGAAAGGGTCCAAGTTTCAATCCCCTACGCAGTGACCATCCCATTTAAATCAACATCGCCCAGTGACTTCTTCACTCGCTACTGTAGCGAGCAGCCCAAGCCAGTCCATCCTCTGCCCTTGCAGCCCCTTGCCACAGTCTTAAGCTGGTCGAATGAAGAGCCGCCAAAGATGGGACCTCGAGAAACCTACCTCTGGAGGGGTCCCTGCTTACAAACCAGCAATTTGAATGACACTGGCGTACTCGTGGTCCAAAAGATTCAAGATGAGGCCAGATGGGCTGGGGAGTTGGAATACGCTGCTTTGACTTTGGAACAAGCAAAGGTGCAGAAGCTGATTGTCGACCTTCGCGGCAGCTCTGAAGGAACTGAATCCCAGGGACAGCTCCTATTGGAAACGATCCACCGTCTTGGCTTTACCTGGACTAACCCCTCTGAAGGGGAGAAACATGTGGTGGTGATAGCCGATGCCAGCTGCCGTGGTGTCTGTGCCCAGGTGATGCAGCAATATGCCACGGTGGTCTTTAATCCCCTCCCCAGAAGACTCCCCCGTGCTTTGAACACCAAACATCATCCCTCGAACATCAAATATCACGTGTATTCTTCTGATATGGTGTTGGACCCTTATGCAGTGTGGGAATATGTTGATGGCATGAACATGAAAAGCTGAGGAATTACAAATAAAATTATTTAATTTTGGTGACGAGATAAGGCTTTGAAGATGATTAACACAATCATAAAGACAATCAGAACCAAGAGGATGAGGATGCAGTACTTTGACTTGTCCGAGCGTTGTCGGTTCACTGTCTAGGGGGATGAGGGTGGGCTGAAGTTTGGGCTTACCGTTTGCAGCTCTTTGACGGCGTCCTTGACATTTTCTGCCACGCTTTCGACGTTGTAGTCGATGCGATCCAGCAGCGTGCCTTGGTCAATCACCATTGTCTGCAGAGACCGGAACAGGTCGGCTAGCTGGCTGATGGATTCAGAAATCGTAGCAACCTCCCGCTCCCGCTGAGCTATCAGCTCTTCCTCCCATGACCCAAGCTCCTCCTGAACCAGCTGTAGCTGCGGCTGGTCCTATCTTTATAAGCGTATGCGAAAAACATGTGTACCTCAAATAGCGTCGCTGATTCATTCTGGAAGGGTCCCCCTTGCTTTTCTCGCGCCTGTAGCTCTACACTCTTAGTTTAAAGGATGACCAGCAAAATACTTTCTAGGTAGGACGACTGTCGGTTCTGCAGTTGGGTTGATAGCTCTTGCAACCTCGTCGCGAGGGAGATCTGCGCATTCTTAACGATCAACGGGGCTTCCTGGGCGACGTTGGGTTGGCCAAGCAGCCGCGTCCGACCATGGCACTTTTTTAGTTGCTGCCAAGTTAGCTGAGTTGGCAACCGCTGACTTACTCCAAACATGATCTCGGCCAGGTCGTTGATCTCCTTCTCCTCCTCGGTACGATCCTGAAATCCTGGCAGCAGGCGCTTTTTGTGCAGCGACTCTAGTTTGGAAACTACCTTCTTAGCCACTCACATTTCAACAAAGCTTACAGTTCTTGTCAAAGCTGTCTATCTCGGAATTGATCTAAAAACCACTCAGAATATGCTTCGCTTTCCCAACTCTAATATGAAGGCTTAGTTACCTCGTCTTTGATATCTACCCTATCAAGTATGTCGTTACCTGAGTTAGAAATTCCTATAACAAACTAGACAACTTTGGCCAAATACAAACAGGAAATGACATTTCTTTATTAAACTAGAGCTAAAGAAACTAGAGATGGGAAAAAGTTCACACCGAAAATTTTAGCGAGCCGGGATCTCAAGCTTAGCATGAATTGGGAGTGAAAAAATTAAACTCGTTAAACAGGGGACCTATACTAGCCGAAGATAGGCTCCGATTAGAGATATGTAACTTAAAGGCTGAGGTCCACTTTTAAATATAAGAACCAGTTATACCAACTTAGCCACGGGGATGTTGTCTACTTTAATAAAATAAAATGACACGATGTGACCAGAAAGGTTACATTTGCTTTTGAGACATCGAACCCCTTAAAACGAACTGCCATCTTTAATAAGAAACTTCATATATCAAATTCAAAGCAAAAGGGAGCAGATAAAAAATGCTAGCTTCTAACTCATAATAACCATCTGGCATCGTCTGGATATAACCCAGAAATAAAATCTCAATTTGAATCCAAATTTGCTTACCAGAGAGGACTAACACTGTCGATGTCAATCACCTGGTATCCCTCCCTTTTCGCCCTGCTTGACTTTGGTCCTCCAGTCTCATCTGAACTTGAGATGATCAGCCCCATCTCCTCCAGTTCATACAGCTCGGACCCTAGCCCCTCATCATCTTTCCTGAGGAGGGGAGCTTTGGCCCGCATATCATCATCCCTGGCCCGACTCCTCCGAGTATCCTGGGACGTCAAAGCATGCCCGTAACTCCTACGGAACTGTAGGAACAATTTTGTCCGATCCCGAGTGGCCATAAAGTGGGTTGGACTGCTAAAAGTTGAAAAGTTCAGGAGTGTATCCCCTCATCCCACCCATGTGCCACTCGCCCAGCTAAAGTAAGTCAGGTACTTTTCGAAATCCCTCAATCCGACGAAGGTTTCAATTCCTTATTCCTGGTGAATCAAATCACACCCAGCCCAGCCCAGCCCAGCCTTCTACACGCGATATAGCTGGCCTGAATATCGAGCCAAGTTTCTCGAAATCGTCCATCTCGGAACTGTTCTGGAGCTATCTCCACTTGGAAGAAACCTTGAAGAACTAGGTGGTTGCCCGTCCAAGGACAGATATAAACTTGAGTTTAATAGATCAATCCAATCTATTTCATCGTATTTTTAGGCTGCGATTAATTCTCAAAATATAGCCTTTTTAAATAAGGATTTAATTAAACATTTAAGTAATCCAACTTTTATTTGTTTAAAATTAAAACAGCACATCCCAAGTATAACCAAAAATTAATCTAAATAAGTGGAGTATCACCATTAAGTTTAGTAAAGCTAAAATAATCATTTTAAAATAAATACCTGATCCTCTTAATCCCTTCAAAATGCAGAGCTGATATGTAGCTTTAAATTACACCATCAAACATTACAACCAGTTTAGTATTCACAGAGATATGCTGCTTTTTGTCAGGGATCCAGTCTTGGGCAGCCGGCCCATCGTTTTCAGGGGTAACTCGGGCCAGGTTTTTTGCATACAATGCCCACCACAAGAGGAGAGCTAACTTAAAAGGTAGGAGATGGACTTTCCCACCCAGGACCATGGGCCGGCAGCCGGGATTATAGTGTCAATCACCCCTATGAGGGTGATGTACACAATCTCAAACAGCTTACCAGTATGGTTGGTTAAAAGGTCAGGTGAGGAAGCGAGCATAGGTTTTGGGGTCACGGACGGTTCCATGGGTATGTCGTAAGCAGGGAGATAGTTGAATTTCCCTCTGAACAACTTGGGTGTTGAAAATATCCATGGGTCTTATCGGTTGTATCTAACTGCAGATTGTATGTGGGCCAAAGGATCAAGTTCAAGTATCTTTTCCGGGGTGTAGTCCTTGTATTCAGGTTTCAGAGGGTAGTTGGTAAAATGAACGGGTCCAAAGGGTACATCAGGGGGACAGAAAACTGCAGGTGGTGGGGCAGAGGATCCCAAACTGAATTGGTAGATAGCAAATACAAAATAAGACAATAGCTGCGTGAGCTAAAATAGCATAACCTTTATTCAAAAATGGTGATAAGGTTTGAGCGCAGAATCTATAGGCATATATAGCATCCCGCCTCCAAACTTAGTATTTTCTTTAAGGGCTTCATCAAAATATTGGGAAAAATGCAGGCGAGTGGCCCAGGTGCAGCAAAATGGCACCTCAGCTGGGTGTTCTCTCATTGGTCAGAATGTCCAAATTGATCACTTGATTTTCTTGATTTTGGGCTGCGGTCACAGGGTCGGGCCCAAAGCCCGGGTTTTTCTTTGGCAGTTGAGTTTGATTGGTTACTCGAGAGGAATTCAAGCTCATGAAATTCACAGAGGCACCTTTTCCGCCTCCATTAGGCAATTTGAGAAGCCCCTTCTTGGACATCACCCTATTTGAGCCTGCGCTGGTATTCTGGCTTCAGGACTTAGCAGGGGCCTCAGCTTGCGGTAGCTCAATCTCAGAAAAACGCGGGCGGGCGGGCGGGCTCTCAGTCTATGGGGCCAGCGGCCCGCAGGAATTCAGGTTCAGGGTTTGAATTCTGCCCTTGGGCCTGGGTTTCCAGGGGTAATGAATTGTTAATTCTGACACTTTTAGTTTTATATATGCTTATAGAGCAGATCTAGATGGATCAAATTGAGTTTATGTCTTTGATTATGACTAGGGCTGTGATAGATTAAAAATGTACTGATTACGGCATTTGCTGTGATTGGTGCATCCCAGCCGTCACGTTTTTGGATTTTGGATTCCCCTAAATTAGGAGATTCAAATTTTAAAAAAAAATAGATTATCAAAGACAGCTTTCTTTTTTCCAGACAAGCCAGCTTAATGTTTTTTTTATTTTTGACTGAAACTTGATTTCAGATTCAAATATTTAATACTTTAAAATTTTTCAAGGAGAAGATATACCTTTTATTAAAAAAAATTCCAGAAAAAAACATCCTTCAGTGTACGGGTACGGAAGAATTGTAGCCAAGCCAATTTTTTGGAAGCGTTCAATGATCTGAGACGGATGGCAGATTTTTTTGTAAAGCAGCCAATGTTTCAGATCCGTCCCAGCCCTAATTATGACCCAAGCCAAGTTCCTGCACTTAACTATATATCTGAGTGTCTAGTGTCACAGTAGTTTCCATAATGCCAGGTATTATCTGTCCTAACCAGAAAGCCAAGAAATTAGGAGAACAGTTAACCAAGTTGACAGATCTAAATCAAAACATTGATCAAAAATGGGCTACTGCCGCTCTGGGTTGTCAGCAAAATACAATTACCCAAGGAAGATTGACACTGATAAATAGACATAATCTAAGAGTCCCCTGGTACAATATTTTTTATTAGAATGGTCATCAAAAATTAATCACACAAGGGTTTTTTTGTGTGCTGGAAGAGATACTCTTTGGATAATGTAATAAAATAAGAGCAATGAATTCAGGTGGTATTGCTTAGTTGATAATTTTTGATACATATTGGAAATTTTCACTATTCATCTCTTAAGAGTTGAAGCTTTCCCAAAAATTATACTCAATAAACTTAAATTATCTCCTGGTTAACTGTTATTTAAAATGCATCCTGTAGTGGGCCTGCTCCGCTATATTCCTTACAACTTGATTATAAAATGAATTGTAACAGGAAGATGAGGTCCTGCTTTGGGCTCTACCTCATTTATGCCACCCAATGTTATATCAATGTCTGCCAATCTTGGAGTTTTTAATTCAGAATCTGAAACTGAGACTATGATTACACTACAATGTCCAGAGTTTTATTCTGAGGCTCTCTAATCTTGTTGCAGGCTATCTATCTGAAACTTCTTTGGGTGGGTTTAATTATCTTGTTAAATCCTAGTGTATCTTTCAGAAATTTCACTAAACAGTATTTGAAGCTTTGGTTGTAAATTCACTGCCACCCTTGGCATTGGATTGCACTATCTTCCCCAGACGTACTAAGAAAGACCCAAAAATATTAGCCAAATCCCTTAATTCTTTAGGGGATTTGGCACACACAGTTGATGAGAGATTTGTGCTGGCCTACCCGCGGATCCATTGCCTTTGGTTGCTCCCCCCTGGGAAGAAACATTGGTTAATTTGGACTACTTGTTGGCATGGTGTTGCCCACTTTTGAAAAACATCAGATCCAACCAATCAGGTGACGCCAAATCAACACTCAAAAACCCGAGTGAATTTCAAACGCCCAGGATTCTCTCTAGCCAATAATATGGGACCGCAGAAATTAGGGTGAAACTTTCCGGTCCTCCTGGCTCTGATCAGCAAATTTTCTCAACCAGCCAATTGGATCCAGGCCCTGTGGTCATGTGATTAATCCCCCTGTAACACACTCCTTTTAACACAGCAAGGGGACCTCCAGTCCCCTGCTTGTCTATTTTTAAATAGCATTAAAGCTTGGAACTTGGTGCAAACAATTTTTGAAATTTATTTTGTGGAACCCCTGTTTGGAGTTTCTACTATCTAAAATCTAAAGTGTTAGTTGTTCCCTTTAAGCTTACCTCAACCTGCTTCAAACCCAGCATCTCTCCTGGGACCTTTGGAAAAGGATTCAGTGTATAGCTGCCGTATAGTTACGCTTTTGCTTTCAAAAGTTGCTTTCAAACTTAAAATTTTAGTTTATTTTCAGTATAAAATCTACTTTTATCTTGAATATTTCTTGAATTCTTCTGTTTTTGAACCTGCTTTTGGTTTTTTTTAATTTGAAGCCACCCAATATCATTGCCAAGCCTTGCAAGACCTCCCTGTTGTTCCCTGCCTGGCCTCTTGTTTGTGGGTTCCCCTACTTGCCAAAATATTATTGTTTGTGTTAGTAATAATCCTACCAATCACAACCAATTTTTGCAGAGATTGCAACCATGATACTCCCTGTTTTGAAGTTTGTGGTTTTTTCTTGGCTCCATTCTTGCTACTCCTGTGGTCCACATTGCCAGACTTGTGGTCCAAAATCTCCTCTTCTGTTTGACTTATAGGCAACAATCTCTCTAGCATATTGGATCTTCCCAGTGGTCTCCTATTCTCTGGAGAGGTCGTAGTTGAGAGTCTAACCTGCAACAACCTGGACCTAGATGGGGTTGATTATGTCTCACCTGCCCCTGTGGGGGTGGAGGCGCTGTTGGCCTCCCTTCTCAGCCCGGAGAAGGATAACACAGTGCCCTCCTAGACTCCTACAGTGACGCTCCTGACTCCCTCTCATACACCCTGGTTGGTCACCAGCCTGGTACTGATGGGGCTGAACGCTTATTTCCCTTAACTGTCCCCTGTGTCCTCTCTGTGATCCCCCCTTCAAGCAGCTGTCCCAGTTCTCCACTGGGTGGCATCCTGATGGTATGTTTCACTGGGATGGGAGCCAAACTTAGTTAGTTTAGTACCCCTCTCTCACATTGGTGGTGGTTAATTATCAACTCCTTATGGATTTGGGTGGTTATTGTGCACCACTTGGAGACCTTTTTATACTACCCCATATTTCTGTCACACTAGATGTGAAAGAAATTGACAGGTAATAAGAAGCAGTCTCCATGTGGTGGGAAATTACCACCCAAATCCACATAGAGTTGATGATTAATCATCAACAAAGTATCAAGTACTGTTTTGTAAAATTTCCAAAGGATACACTGGGGTTCAACAAGATGATTTAACCCAACCAAAAGAGTCTTAGATAGATTGCCTAAGAAAGAATTAAAGTATCTTCAGAAAAGAACTCTGGGCATTGAGATACAGTAAGATTTTCAGCTTCAAAGACAGGTGGAACAACTCCAAGATTGGTAGGCATTGAATTAACATTGGGTGGTGCCAACAACAAAGTACCCAAGGCAGGACCTCATCTTGCAGTAATAATTTGACTCAAGATCAAGTTATACAGGATGTAGCGGAGTAGACCTACTACTGGATGCATTGTAAAATAAAAGTTAGACCAGGGGAATATTTGGTTTTATTGAGTAATTTGGAGAGAACTCAACTCTTGAGAGTTGAACTGTGAAAAATTTCCAATATTTATCAAAATTCTGACTAAGCAATACCATCTGGATTCATGGCTTTTATTCTGTCTAAATCATCTAAAGAGTGCCTTGTCCAGTACGCAAAAAAACATTTGAGTGATTAATTTCTGTTGACTGTTCTGATAAACGAGGTTGTATCAAGTGGCTCTCATATTATGTCTATTTATCAGTGTCAACTTGCACGGGGTAATTGAATCCAGCTGAAAAATGGGGGGCAGCATTAGCCCATTTTGATCAACAGTTTGGTTTAAATCTGTCAATTTGGTTAACTTGGATAATAGTTTACACGACTTTCAAGCTTTGTGATTAGGACAGGTAATACCAGGCATTAGTGAAACTACTGTGATATCTAGAGCCACTAGAGCTATCATGTTTAGTATTGTTTTTATTGAAATTATCTGAAATATCTAACTAGGTACTTTAAACTTTTAAAAATTATTTTTAATAAGTGCCAGGGCCCAAAATCAGCCTGACAAGGAGTTAAACGATATCAAATCAAAGAGATGTGAATTTGCAATCACGTGCTTGCACAATCACCCAATTGGGCTATCAAATAAGGTCTCAGTAATTGACACCACCATTCTCCAAAATCCATAATTGATGCCCTGGGGATGCTTGCATCAGGAGGCACTCAGAAAAGCGGTGTTAACTGTCAGAAACATTTCTAATTGACCAAAAATAAGAAGTTGGAGATTCTGGCCCCCAAAAGTCACCAGAAGGACCACAAAGTTTGGGCTAAGTGCCAGGGCTTAAGAATGGTGTGCTGCCTCTCCTGAAAAATCAACCATATGACACCAATACCAGGAAGAAGGTGAAATGTGACCAGCCAGCCAATCAGAATGCCTTGTTTGGCCAAAAGCCTATTCACTAGCAGTATATAGCCAGGAAAGTATGGAATTTTCTCTCTATTGACATCTCTAAAGAAAAAATGGTAGCTAATGCAATCTGATCATCTGACCTTTTCAGGTGTTTATTGCATCATTTTAAATCTTATACTGGTAGTACTTCCAAACAAAGAGAATTTGCAGCTCCAATGCCAGCACTGAAAGACTGAGGAACTTATTGCTGCTTAAGCACAACCAACGTTTGCCCCTATCTCTCCCTTCAGAGAAAAAGAGCAGGAAATAGATCCTGTTTATAGGCCCTCTTTTCCTTATAAGGGTTTTTTCAACTCAATTAACTTGCTTTCCCAAATCAGCCCATAAGCGCTGCTGCAGGAGAACTCCCCCTTGTCACCATCAATCCATCATATGACTACTTCAAGCTTAGGTTTGCCTATCTCATCATGATAGGGCTCACTGAACACGTGATTCCTCACATAGGGGTATGACGCCCTTGGGCTACTGCTGCAAATTATGTGATGAGAATGACTCTCATCATCTACTGGGCCTTTCAGGCCAGGCCCTTCCCCTCAGCCAATGGGTCCCCTGCTAGTAACCTGGGCCATGGCAAAGGTCGTCAAAAATTGATCATTCAAGGGTTCACTGCTTGCTGGAATAGATACGTGTTGTAATGATGAGAAATGTTAGGAGCCATAGATTCAGGCGGTACTGCTGAGCCGATAACTTTGGGACATATTGAAATTTCCCCATTGTTCAACTCTTAAGAGTTGAGCCCTCCCAAAATTCTCAATACACCGGAAAGCTTATCTATATGATTTTAGCATATCCCAATGCATCTGGTGGTTGGCCTACTCCAATTATTCCCTACAATTTGATTCTAAATCATATTGTAACTGGAAGATGGGGTCCGGTTCTGAGTCTTGCTCCTTCTGGTCTACCCAATGTTACTCCTATGCTTCCCAATGTCAACATCTTTACTGTGGAAATTGAAACTGAGGCCATTGTTAACTCTCAATGTCCAGAGTTTTATTCTGAAGACTTGTTGCTCTTGTCCCAGGCAATCTGCTTAGATTTACTCTGGCTAGCTTTAATATTCCTGTTAAATCCTATGTTTCCTTTGGAAATTTTACCAAACAATATCTGAAGCCACATTGGTGGTTAATTATCAACTCTATGTGAATTTGGGAGTTTATTCCTCACCACTAAGACACGGCTTCATACTATCCTGCAATTTCTGTCACAGGGGGAGCTCATAGAGTTGCCCTGTGATGTATCTAAAAACATAATTCCTCCCACTTCTAATGACAAGATACAGGCCATATTTCAAATTAGGAGCAAAGCCAATTCCAGGCAGCAATCTTTTAATAAGCTATTTATAACTCAAAATATACTTGGATCATGCCACAATACCACCCCTTGTGAGTTGATGGCTACTGTTTACAGTAGAATAGTGTTAAGTTCTAAACAAAGCTATCATCTTATTTTTAATCTCTGCCCTTTCCTTCTTGATTGCTGTCTTTCCCAATTCCAAATACTGAACTATACCCAGCCCAGGTGCAGCATCAGTTTCTTTATACACCAAATTATCTCTTCTAAATAAAGTATCTCTTCAGTTGATTGTAACTTCTCTATATATTTCCTTGTTAATGTCTTAATGGAATAGTGTTGCATCAACTCTTGGACTAATTGTTCAGTATACACACATTCCCATACAAAACTGGCTCTCTTCAAAACATTCATACCAGTTAAGTTAAACATAAATTGTTGAGCACTTTTTAAAGTGGAGAAGCAGAGTTGGAGTTATAGTTTTGATTATAATTTTTAGAAGGTATTTTGCAGTACAACACCAAATGAAGAAATCATCTAATTTTGATACATGTGATTGCTCCCTTACCTATTGAAACAAACCCTTATACCAGATCAGCATATAACCAAATCAGAAATCTAATCCTAATCTACTACTCAGAGCAATCTCACCTTCAGGAATGACACAACCTCTTTACAACTATGCTTTGATATTTCAATACAGCTTCTCCCCTAGTCTCTTCTTAACAGATATTTATCTGGTCCAGGGAACGTTTCAACCCTTCCACAAAATACAGCTTTGAAATGCCTAACAGTATCTGAACTAGAACTAAATCATCACAATTTAGATGGTGACAAAGATTTTAGCCAGAAGTTAAAGTGACCATGTCATAAAGCAAAGCTTATTTCCTACCCTGCGGGATTCAGTTCTGCAGCTCTACAGGGATTCAACGGGATTCAGGGTAGCTCCAAGGATAGTTGCTTCATCGTTTCCATCAATGTAGAACTTGCCTTTAAATTTCTGGTTTTGTTGGAGGTAGGGGAACCAAAGGTGATCATCACTCCACATGGTATCAAATGGAATTGCATCCATTGACCAAGGAAACCATTGCGGATACATTTCCTCAGATCTAAAAAAGGTTTCAGAATAGTTTACACCATTTAGATTGAGCTTAGATATGCTTAAATTGAAAGGTTATACAGCTTGAATGCTCGATAGAATAGCTTCAATAGGGTTATCTGACTTTCTTACTCTATCAATTCTCCAGAGTAGCCCTTGGCGACAAAGATGTGTGTTTCGAGAGCTTGCGGCCGTCCAGAGAAAACAAACTCTAAAATGCCAATCTTTTCAACCAAGTCAACGTCAATGCCTGCCTCTTCCTGACTAGATAAGTTTTAGTCTTATTTGGATGCATACTTTCATTTCCCGAATGGCACCCTCTTCTATTGTCTCCTCGCTCTCGACCTTTCCACCAAACCCATTCCACTTTCCCTGGCCAAGCCCACGCTTTTTGAGACCAAGAAGGATCTAACAAATACGTAAAAGCACACTTAGCTTATAGAAAAATTATGATCAAAAAGCTTAACATAATAAAAATTGCTACCAGTTTTACAAAGTCTAAAGGCAATTATTAATCAGCTAGAAAATCTTTTTTCCGTAAAGAAAATTTGAGCAAGCGTTAGCCTGCAGTTGGAAATGAGCAGAACAAACTCGGCTTGATTCTAAATTGTTCACGACTCAACTTCCTATCCTTCCAGGCGAAAAAAGGGGAATATAATGCATGTGAAAATACTGCTTTTATGTGGCAAGCCTAGAAGGTTAAATAAGATAGATTTAAGGATTAATAGACTGATCCGTATTGGCCGAGCTAGTATGAATTTAAAGAAAACTTAATCATCATTATTGAGCATCTTATTGTCAAATGGCACAAAGTTGCCAGCATTAATGTATGTAGTACAGAGTTAGCATACCATGAGACAAAAGTTTTTCCTAAACGAAAACCAAGAGATTTATCCATTTAGACTTGCCAAAAGCTAGATTCATATAGCTTGTTGGCTAGTCACGATATGAAGAGCGAGTATCTTAGTAAGGTATGTATCAATAGAACTTGACATTTGAAAATCAACGCCGAATAATCCCAAAACAAACATTTTCTGGTGAGTCACGCTTAAGATATAACTTACATCTTTATATAATAATGGTCTTAGCCACGATGATTGCCTTCAAAGGAATAATCCAGAAAACGGAAATATTTAAACATAGATCTATTAATATACAGTCTCAAAAAAAGATTATCAACATCTGCATATCACTTAGACAATTTATATATTATCCTCATTAAAAGAAACCATCCAACTAGCTCAAGGCTGAAAAAAAGTTCACAATATTAATGGACATGAGAAAACTTAAGTATGGAGAAGATTCTTACAGTGAGCTGTTTATAAGGTAGAATTCCAAAAAATATACTTTGTAAAATTTTTGGTTAAAAGGGAATTAAAACTTAGAAAAATGAGATGGGTTATAACAACTGGGGGGACTTAAAAGGCAAAAAAAGAAACTACTTAAAGTGCTTATTTCATAAAAGTACATTTCGATTTAACAAGAAAACAAACTTGTACTCTTCTTTGCAAAAGAATAAATCTAAAGCTAATCTTGGTGACAACTCTAACAGAAAGTCCAACTTTTATCAAATCAATCACCTTCAGTGACTAGTTATTTTGAAAAGTCAAAATGAGGAAATACCTTGGAACCACTGATAAGAAATAAGTTGGTGTATAGCTTCCGGCTCTCAATCTCCTGATTACACACAAGATCAAAGTCTGGGAAAGTCATCGCCATCTTATCAAGAAAAAGCTAATCCTCTAGTTACTGCTTTATGATGTAGCGATAAACTACAAAAATAACAAAAAATTGAAGGAGAACAAATACGAAAAATAAAAGGAAGGGGATAAAGAACAATTTATTAAAGCAAACCGAAATCACTTTTATAGCTAACCATAGCTAGGGATGCTTCGGCTCAGCCCCGGCTAGCTAACGGCTTTTGGCCGCTTTAGCTAAAGCGGAAACATATGAGATTTAAACATATTTAAATAAATCTTTGATAGATAAGGTCAGGAGCCAAAAACTGGCCGCGGCTGCCTGGGGCTTGGCCGAAGCAGCCCTAACCATAGCGTTAACTGCTTGATCTGAATTCGACAAATTCGTGGCTAGCGCTATCACAATGACTGAAATTCATCAGAGTTTATCAAATTCAAAAAGGTTGAAGTTGCCCAATTAGGTGTAAGCATCAATATCTCAAAAATGGCATATCAAATCACGCTATTTTAAAAATGCTATCTCGAAAGCCATAGTAAATATGACATCTTGATTTATGCTATTGTGAATAGCAAAACCAACAACTCATTAGGGATTTGCTTTTGAGGCTCAAAAAATATAGAAATATAGATTAAAATTTTAAAGGTCATGGGTAGACTAAACAAGCCCTCAAAAATCCAAATCTACAATTAAAATGGGATTTATCAATAGCAATTAGGTGCACAAAGCTCTGAAGTCAAGATATCCAAAAGAAGCCCCTTTCAGCTATAATAGTTGTAAAAACGATATATAATATATAAAATTAGCCAAATACCAAAGCAAATATAAAATTATTGAAAATAAAAGAAAAGGGAGAAGCTGGGTTTATTGGGAAAAGTAATCAAAAGTTGGGTGAAAGCGCAACGGAGATGGTTTACAGGTGCTCAAGCTTTCTATCCTTGGGATAGTAGACAAGGACTAGTGTCAGGATCATCAATTGTGATGATCCCAACTTAAATATTTTTGAAGTTTGTAAGACTTTTAGATATTTCTCATGAAACCACCCAATCTTTCCCCTTTTTGGGGAATCAGGCTTAAATGGGTGATACTAATCTTGGTTTGTACTTTAGTACATTCAACAGTTCAGATGAAGACACACCCCAGCACAGGAACCAGCACTAAGTATTGCAACAATAGAAAGTGGGCACCTGTGGTCCCAGGAAGATGGTAAACAGCTTCCTTTTTCTCCTCCAATCCCCCCACCAAGCAAAAACTTCAACCTGCATCCACCAATCCTGGCAAACTAATATTTTTTGTCCATTCACTTTCATTTCCTTGCTCGCCTATCTGGGCGCATACACCTTTCTTGGGCAGGTCAACCCATTACTGGGAAGATATCAAATCCTAGGAGAGTTAGTACATTTGGGTATAGTTTCTGTACTAATTGGTTTGATGATAACTGGGTTAAACCCTTCTGCACTAATCCACCATGTTGGGCAAGTATTTCCTGCAGGGTGGGTTCCTGAGAACTTGCGGGCGGACGGCCCACAGGCCCGGAGGGTAGGGCCCATCGTAGAATAGGAGCCAACTTTACAATATAGGATAAGGATTTGTCTAGGATGTCCCGGGGCGCGTTGGAAGAGACCATGAAATCCACAAGCCCAGTAAGGATGATGTACATCACTCCAAATAGTTGGGTTGAAGTAGACTCACTGGCAGACACAGATTCCTGCAAGCGGTTGGGCCGCGGGGTGAGGGGCGGGGTCATTGGAACTTGGTAGGCTGGCAGGTAGTTATATTTATCTTGGAATAGCAGTGGGGGCACAGTGATCCAGGCCCCTTCTCTGCCAATAATCTCAGCCTCTCAAATTCTGGCTTCAGGGTCGTAAATCAGGATTTCTTCTAGAGTGAACTCTGAATATGTCGGGTTGGGAGGATATTCCGTGAAATGTACTGGGCCAAAGGGTGCTCCAGGTGGACAATATGGCTTGGGTGGGCGGTCCACAGTTTCTTGGGGTTGATAGACGTGGGGGACAAGGTCACAGAGGTTAGTCTGCAAATGGAATAGAATTAAAATCAATTATGGAATGAACTGGTTGAACATAAAAGTTCATATCACTTTATTACAATAATGGCAATGGGCAAACTCCTGGCAGCCCAGGGTATAAGTATTCCCAATTACCATGGGAAAACTTTGATAATTATCCTTGGGCCAGGTGGTACTGTAGATTCAGAACCTGTTGGGAAAAATGCGGGATTGTCAAGTTCTTTTGTGTAACCTCACCAACTTACTGAAATGCTCTTCATCTTTTTATATAAAAAATTAAGTTGTTTTGGGATGAAAATCACTCCATTAAGTTGGTGAGTTAATGCAAAAGAATTTGACAATCCCACATTTTTCCCAACAGGTTCTGAATCTACAGTACTATCTACCAGGGTTAGGTAACCTTTGGTGGCATCTCACACGGGAGATCTTTCATTGGCTGGGTTGAAATGAGAAGAATCAAATTCCCTTTTTGAGTTGCAGGATTTGTCATCCTTGTGTGACCCGCATTCCACAAGAATTTTCTTCAATTCCCCAGCCACAGTGGCCCCAGTTATCTTGGGATCATTGGCCAAGCCTGCACTCCCATTAATGAGACTAACAGGATCCTTTTACAGGAGAGGCATAGGCGCTGGTGACTCTAGGTTGATGGGCATCAGGAACTTCACTGAAGACAGATTTGGCTCTGGTTTGAGCCCAGAAAAACGCGGGCCGCCAGCCTGCAGGGTGTTAGGGTTTGAATCCCGTAGCTAATATTCTTCTATGAGCATTGTTAACAAGAGTTTGTCATTTGTGACAACTAGGCTGTAGATCCCCTGATACTTGACCACAGACTTTGACTGTCTGGACAGGTGTGAAGCAGTTGATGGTTGACTATCAATGATGAGCAGCCAAATCAATAGCAAATCATTGTCAAGTATATACTTCTGGGAAGTATAATAAATAAGATAAAGGGGAAAATTAAGAAGAGAATGATACTTTATTTGATATGAATATAAGGTATTGTATAGTATAATGGTAAGCCACATACTGTCCATATACATCATGGAAGTCATGAGGCTTATCTGAGTAATGTTCCTCTTAAGTCACAAGGCTTAATCAAGTTGTGTTCTTCTTAGGATCTGGATTGTGTGATCCCCATGATAGATGGTCAAATGATAGTGGTGCCACTGACTTAATGATTAGTTGGTGAGTCATTCAGTGACTCATTTAGTGAACTACTTAGGTCTCTAATTCCCCAAGAGGGAGTAATTGAAGATGTTACAACATCATCATCATCCAAGAGGGATCAGTTATAAACTACTAGTTATATAATAACTAGGTTAATATGATTATTGTGGGGATTTTCCATCAGTAAATCTCCATGACAGTCATTTTTACCAAAGAATTATATGCAGTGGGCATTTTCTGCCAGCATTTTTTCCTTAACTTTTAGCCAAGTCCACCTGGGTATTATAAGAAAAGGATCTAGTCGCAGAAAGCCTGGTTTCTACCTTGGTGGAGAGACCCACCAGAACACAACCCAGAAGAGTGCTGGGATTGTCAATTAGAGGAGCGCCCAAATGAATTAGGGTGCAAAAGATATGGGAAATATCCATGAACAGCTGAAACAGTGGTGTCAGCCAGAAGCCAAAGAAGGTTCCCAGAAGCTTTAAGAACTTCAGCATATGGGCTAGGAACTAGAGCCAAGAGGGGGGATACACCACCATTATTAGTTGCATGATGGCTAGAGCTGTAAAGATCTGTTACTAGAGGGGTAGGGTCTACAACAGCACCCATGTCAACAGTGACCATGAAGACACTTTGTTTAAATGGCCACTGTCAATCCAAAAAGTGAATTATACTAATGATTTTGCTAGTTCCACCAGCTTAATTCCCATTTTTTAAAGCTCTCAGGAGTGTGAACCCAGAAAACATGACTAAATTGTGATCATTTTGACGCAATTTAATATTAATCTTAGTTAAAATCTCAATTTACCCCAATCTTTCCTTTACTTTTACTAATAAAAGGTGAAATTTTTGCCAAGTTGTATTCACAACATAAAATTGTCAATGTTGACACTAGCCAAGCCTAACTTATCTTTAATAATGAAACTGAAATATCTACAACAAAATATTATAAGCCCAGTTAAAAATATTTTTTATTACATCAATATATGGAAAGGTTATAGTGCATATAGCAGTCCAATGAAATGTTCATCTTATAAAGTTATCTGTGGCATTTAATACAGCTTTAATATCATAAATGTGTTTGTGGCTTACAGTGATACCATAATTTAAACCTGTTTTACTATGTGATTTACTATAGAATTTATTTTTGTTAATAATATCAACGATCAGGAATATCTACAATTCACTTGTGATCAATCACTGGGGTGGATTTAAACAAATTAGACTGGCACAAATAAACCTAAATTACTATGACACTGCCTATTGAGAATGCTGTTAGTGGGGAAAATAACACTTTAACTTTTTCATTGCTGAAGATAACTTATCAACAAGATGACATAAGCAAAATTGTCAGGATTGATAATTTTTCCTCTCTGGAAACCCGGGCCCGGGAGCAGGAATCAACCCCTGACCCTGGACCCCCCCAGGCTGCCAGGCCTGTGGACCGCAGGACTGCCCACCCGTGTTTTTCAGGAATCAACCCCCCGCAAGCTGATACCAAGAATGTTGGCCCATGCAATGAAACAGGCCAAACCAAGTAAATTATTGCACCAAATGGAAGACCAATCACAGCGCCTAACGGAGGTACTGATTTGGCAACTATGAGCTTCATAAACTTGAAGTCTAAACCAGCAATCAATCAAGAGCCAACCCAGAGAAGAGGCACGGGCCCACAGCCCAGTCCCATGACTATGACTCTAAAGCAAGATAATCAGGTAGCCAAATTGCTATTCTTGACCAATGAAAGAACTCCTGGGCCAAGTGCCATTTTGCTGCCTTTGGACCTAAGCACCCAGTTCTCTCAGGCCTGCCTTTCCTAATGCCCTGATGAACCCCCCATGGAAAATATTAAGTTTGGAGGTGGGGTGCTATATAGACCAAAGGGCCCTGCGCTCCAAACTTATTGCCATTTTTAAATAAAGGTTATGTTATTTTGGCTTATACAGCTACTGCCTTATTTTGTATTTGCTATCTACCAATTTAGTTTGAGATTCTCTGGCCCTCCTGCCCCACCACCTGCCGCTTTCTGTCCTCCTGGTGTACCCTTTGGGCCCATTTACTTCACTGATTACCCCCTGAAGCCCAAATACAAGGACTATACCCCAGAAAAGATACTCAAACCCAATCCTTTGGCCTGCATACAATCTGCTGTAGATACAATTGTCAAGGCCTGTGGATTTTCTCAACACCAAAATTGTTTAGAGGGAAATTCAACTACCTTCCCGCATACAATATCCATATGGAACCGCCTGTGACACCCAAACCTATGCCTGCTTCCTTGCCTGACCTCCCAACTGACCATACCAGCAAGATCTTTGGAATTGTGTACATCACCCTCACAGGGGTGATAGACACTATCATACCAGCCACCAGCCCGTGGTCTTGGGTGGGCAAGTCTGTTTCCTACCTTTTTAAGTTAGCTCCTCTCTTGTGGTGGGCCCTGCCCGCTAAAACACCGGCCCAAGTTACCCCTGAAAACAGCAGGCCAGTCACCTGAGACTGGTCCCCTGACAGCAATGATAAAATATCATATTACCACCCCAAAGTATTATTTTTAATAAAGAAATAAAAAACTTTGATGATTTTTTCTCATTTTTGAATGCTTTATTTTATATTTTATTATATGAACAAAAATACACCAAAAACAGTTGATATTTGATGGTTTTCTTAACTTTAATTAAGTGTACTATGAAAAAACATAATAAATTTTTGAAAAAAATGTTTGCAGCGCCAATGTTGCCTCTGATAATATCTACAATTTTTCTAATTGACAGCGTGAATTCAGCATAGTTTTGCTAATTGTCTTTTATAATGTTGATGCTTTCCACTTTGCATATATAAAGCTTTATGTTTTATATAATAAAAACATCTGAAATTTTAGCATGTTGTATTTTTAGCTTTTCTCTTTCATATTTTTTGGTTTTTAAATGTAATAACTCTCTTAAATTAATAATTTTTCATATTTCTCTTAACTTTTAACTTGTTATTTAAAACTTTAATAAACCAAAAAATTTCACCCCAGTTATATATTTTTAAACTTCACTAAAAGTCCTATAAGTTAGATGTTTGTTCATGGTGCCTCTTATAGTTGTTGTTTTTAAATGTATTACTTTATTTTAGAACTTGTTACTTATTATTTATAGGGCAAGAACACCTCAAAGCAATAAAAGGCATCAAGTGTCCCTCCAAGGCTCTCAAAACCCCCAAGCAAAAGTCAACATCCACAATAAAGCTGCCCCAAGCCCTCCTCCAAGCCCATTCCTGAGCAGAGCCCAGATCACTCCACTGGGGGTGTCGTGTTCTGAGGCGCGGCACAAACACACAACAGGGAATCCTAACCTTAGGATTAGATTTGTACTAAGTCTCAGTTAGATAACAGGGAAGGCTATGTGATTACCTTGCGGCCCTGGAAGAATAATCTCTACTAGTTGTGGCTAGAGAGAGGCGCAGAAGTACTTGGAGACAAAGACAAAAATGTGAATATAACTTAATTTTATTGGTGAATTAGGAAAAGGAATATATAGTGGTTGTTGATACCACAAAACACTACCAAGACAGTAGGATCACTTGCCACAAGCATGAGTGGGGCAAGTGAGATGCACAGAGTCAATAAACCAAACAATTGTATTTCCTGATTCAGCCATCAACTCATTTTGAGAGGCAAAAGTGAAAGCAAGAGATTTGTCTTCAAAATGACCCACCAAAGGCAAAATCAACACATGATGAATAGCGGTATTCACAACATTGCCCTCCCCTAGATTGGCCTTAGGGGGGTGGTACTTGTGGAGGAACTTGGCATGCACTTGAGCAAAGGGACAACCACTGGAGAGGAGCTTTACAGTGTATTCAGACCCTCGTTTAAAGGTCACTTCCAAAGGGCCAATCCACAGAGTGTCCAATTTATGCGCTCACCCACCCACTATGTGCTGGTAGTAAAGAACACGGTCACCAACATCAAATTCAGGCAAGGGGAGCATCCAGCATTATCAGGAGAAAGCTCAAGCATCTTAGTTTTGTATGCAGAAGTGTAGGCAGTTGCCTGTATATCAATTATGTGGTTGACTAGATCCTTGATGTGGTTGTCAGGATTCATGGCCTTATCAAAGGAAAGCAGGGGGGCCCCAAGAGCAATGGGGTGGTAGCCTCTTGCCCATACAGCATAGCAAAAGGGGAGTACCCAGTGACACAATGTTTGCTAAGCCAATACACAAAGAGAGCAGCAGGTAAGTATAGGTCCCAGTTGGCAGCGTCAGAGTAGGTGAGCTTCCTCATGATGGAGACCAGTGTTGAATTTGCAAGCTTGACTGCCCCATTGGTAGAAGGGTTGTAGGGGGCAGAGAAAGACTGGTGAGACCCCAAAGCTTCAAAAACAGAGGTTACCAGCTTGGCATTGAAGTTAGTCCCATTATCTGAGAGAAACACTTGAGAACAGCCATGGCGGTAGAAAACATCTTGTAACAGGAAGGCAGCAGTTGTCTTAGCCGTGATGTCCTTTGTAGGGCAAGCCTCTACCCACTTGCTGAAGTGATCAACAGCAATCAGGATAAAGCAACACCCAGAACGTGAGCGGGGGAGAAGACCTACCGCGTCAATTCTGACAGTATGAAAAGCATGTTGAGGGGGAACTAATTTGAATTTGTGGGCAGCAGCTCAAGGCCTCTGCAGCTGGCAGTTATGGCAACTAGCTATGACGTCTGGGATCAGCAGGCAAAAGTTTTCCCAGATTAATTCTTCTAAAGCCAGTCAAAAGTCTTGGCAATGCCTCCATGCCCAGTCTCTTTATGAGCTTGCAACACCAACAAGAGGCAAAGACTGGGCCGTACATAAGGCAGATATTGATATCATACTTTCTTGAAGAGCTGATTGTTGTGTATGAGGGTATCTTCAGATAGCTTGGACAAGGCCAGTCGGACCTCTTCTGTATTGCTTTCCCAAGAAGAAAGGTATCCAATTAGTTCATACAACTGGTCAGCCTCCGCAGGATGTAAAGCAAGAATGGGCATTCTGGATAGCCCATCAGCGTTCTGATGTTGAATCCCAGGGCAATGGAGCACAGTGAAGTTGTAACCTTGCAGATGTAGGGCCCATCTAGCTAGGCGCCCTTCTGGCTCCTTAAGTTTTTGTAACCATTTAAGCAAAGCGTGGTCAGTGACAACTGTGAAATGGGTACCATACACGTAGTGGCGGAACCATTTGACTGCATGCAACACGGCAAGACACTCCTTCTATGTGACACTATAATTCTTCTCATGCTTATTAGCACACAGGAAGTGTAAGCCACAGGATGGTCTACACCCTTGTTGTCTAGTTGGGCCAGAATAGCCCCAATAGCAATATTGCTAGCGTTGGTGTTTATGATGAACTCCTTATCATAGTCAGGATACACTAGGATTGGCGCCTCTTTGAGTTTTTGCTCAAGGGTTTCAAAGGCTTGCTGCTGACTGGCAGTCCATTCAAAAGGGACATTACGTAACAGCTGGACTAGAGGTTCACTAGTATTGGCAAGGTCAGGGATAAACTGTCTGTAGTAGCCCATCATCCCTAGAAAGACTTGTAACTCTTGCAAGTTGGTGGGTGGAAGCATTTTGTCAATGGCTTCAACCTTCTTAGTCATTGGGCAAATCCCTGTCTGGGTTACTTCATGGCCCAAGAATTCAAGACACTCTTTGAAGAAAGTGCACTTGGAAGGTTTTAGTTTGAAGCCAGCTTCTCAAATCTTTATGAACACCTCTTTGAGGTGATCCAGGTGATTGGTGAAGGTAGCGCTGAAAACCGTTATATCATCTAAGTATACTAGGACACATGACAGCTTCAAGTCGCAGAGGATGGAGTACATGGCCCTTTGGAAGGTGGCCGGGGCATTGCAGAGTCCCTGTGGCATGCAAGTAGACTCAAACAGCCCTTCAGAAGTAATGAGTGCGGCTTTTTGGCAATCCTTGGGCAACAGGTCAACTTGCCAGTATCCAGATGCCAGATCCATTGCGGAGAAAAACTTAGAGCCTCCAAGATGTCAAGAGCATCATCAATATGCGGCAAGGGGTACAAGTCCTTCTTGGTCAAAGAGTTCAATTGGCGGTAGTCCATCACAATACAATGACCTCCATCTTTCTTCTTTAAAATGAGTAGCGGATATGTCCAAGGACTTTGGGAAGGTGCCAGCAGTCCAGCGTCCAGCAGTTGTTTGAGCTCTTTAGATACCTGGGCGTCCTCCATGCAGCTGCGGCAATATAGTTTAGCACGGAAGGGGGGCGTTGCCAGTGTCAATCTGATTAATAACACCTTTGGCTAACCCATAGTTGGTACTGTCTTTAGCAAAGATGCCAGAAAATTGGTCTAGCAAGTCTAGCACCTCTTTCTGTTGAACCAGGGACAGCTGTGGAAAGTCTTGCGCAGTGAACAAGGACAAGACTTGGGGTTCATCCTCAAGTAGGTTAAAATCTTAGAACATGCCAAAGGGATGAATAGACAGGACATCAGGAGCACTCAACAACTTGTCATATCCAACAACCTGCCCCCTAGACACGGTCATGGGGAGAGCAGTCAGATTGGCTACCAACAATTGAAAGGGTCCTTATAGGAGGCATCTAGGATTCCAGGACAGAGATAAGGTTTGTTGCGCCCTAATGAGGGGGGAGAGTACAACTCCAAGAAGGTTTGTTCAGGTAGTTCATAGGATATCTGGAAGTCTAGGATGGCTTAGGAGCCAGGGGGGATGGTGACAGCAGACGTGGCTAGGAGAGGGATCCCCTCAGACGCAGGACAAGCCATGAGTGAAAATTTCATGCTTGAAGAGTAGGTGCAATATTTGAGGGTGAAAACCACAGTGGGGTATTCTAAAGCGCATGTCTTCAGGTGCTTCCTGGGAACTTTAACCGGTTCTTCAAAGATCAGAGGGACTTCATATCCCAGAATAGAAAGGTAACCATCTTTCAAGTTGAGTATCTCATTATATTCCCTAAGGAACTGAGTGCCAACTAAGAGATTGTAACTCTTGTTTTCCAAGACAAATGCTGGCGCAGCTAGGAGAAGCTTGCCAAACCACATGGGTAGAGCAGAGTACACCCCTATAGTGCAGGTCATAGATATTCCAGCTGTGCCATACAACTGGTGATAATTAAGTTCAGGGGCAAGTTTGAGTTTCTTCACAAGTTTGGAGGAGACAACATTGACTGGTAAGCCAGTGTCTAAAACAGCCTTGGTCTTCACTTTTTGAATGGATATCTCTACTCAAGTGGTAGTGCAACCAAATGGTGGAAAGACAGCCAAGATATCTTGAGCCTCTTCTAGTTCCTTATCCCACTTCTCAATCATGCATCTTAATCCTGGGAACTCCTTATAAACAGTTTAGAGAGGGAGAAAAACAGATACATTCTTAAAGACAGCGTCAGCAACCTTGGCAGCTTCTTCTGACAACTCCACTAGCACGGGGACCTCTTAGCCTGAGTGAGGTAAGGGTGAGAGACAACTTCTTTGGCTTCAGGTAAAGGCTTAGTGGTAGTTGTAGTATTTCCTGATTGCAACTTATAGGGGACATTAATGGTTTCAGGAACAGCCAGGACAGAGTACCCATATGTGTTGGCCTTGTCAGTATCAGAGTCATCCAGGTCAGAGTTGTCAGAGATATTGTGAAACAAGAGGAGGATAGGAGGAGCCTCATTATCAGCAGGCTTGGAGTCAGATATAGAGGGAGGGAATGAAAGAGACTGGGAAGAATTGTCAACCAAGAGCGTCTCTGCCTCTAGGTTGACTGCTCTTTTCCCGCCTGCTCCTTAGTATCAGCTCCTTCAACCCAAGGATTGGTGCAGACTCAATAATTGTGACCTATCTGACCACAGTTGTGGCAACCTTGGCGTCAAGGAAGATTTTGCAAGTTCATGGTAAGAATGAAAGGACCACGGGAAGACAAACCAGAGTTAGAAGAAGCTCAACTTTCCCTAACAACTGCTCCAGAATGGGTAAGGTGCATATCCTGTAACAGCGTCTTTATGCTCTTAATAGAGGAAAGCATGGCCTTATAAGCCTTAAAGTGGAGACACAGAAGCTGGTTAACTTTGAGGGCTTGAGTGCAAGCTAAGTAAGCTTCATGGGCTGTCAATTGTATGCTTGTTATCAGTTGCTGTCCTTCCATGTAGAATCTGTCTGCAAACTCAGCTAGTGTCTCTTTAGGCTTGAAAGCAATGTGCATAAAAGCGTCCTTTTTTACTTCAAGGCTAAGGTCACCACCAAACTTGTCAATCAGAAGCTGCTTCATATCTTCCCATGTCTCAATGGTGGGTAGTTCAGGAATCATCACCTCCTGGCAAGTTGGGTGTAGACAGGTCAAAATATGTTCCTTCTTAACCTCATCTGATGCTTGTCTCATGGCAGTTTCATAGATAGTTAGGAAAGCTGCAATGGTTGAGATTTTGGGATTGAAGACTTGCTTAAAGGTAGGCTTGAAGTGTGCTTTGGGAGTTGGAACACCATTGTTGCTATTAAGTACTTTTATACACGGGGAAAATTCTGCTTCAGATTCAGAGGGGGGGCTGTCTAGCCCACAGCTGACAAACACTTTCTTCAAGGGTAGTCAGGGTCTCAACAGCGCGGGCACCCGTATTGATAGCTTGAGTGATCTGTTGTTCAGTAACATCTAGGCGTTGACCTTAGGAGGTCACTACTATGGAGAGCTCAGCCAGTCAAGAGGTAAGGGATGGCCCCACTGAGAGGCAAGGGACAAACATGTTGTTCAAGGAGTCAATCAATTCACTCATCTCTTGTACATTTCTATCCAGCTCAGTATGATCTCACTTCAAATGATCCACCTCGTTGGCTAGGGCAATTAGTTACCTAGCGCATTAAATTTGAGGGGATCCTGGTAAGCAAGGGCAGCAACCATCTTTGTCAACAACCCCAACTGTACTAGCAACAGTTGCCATCATCTCACGTAAGGCAGCAAGTTCTTGCTGTAGCTCAGCAACTTGAGCAGTCAACTCAAGCACCTGGGGGTCAGGTTGAGGAGTCTCAGTAGGACGTCCTTGACTGCAAGTAGCCGTACATAGCTCTTGTATAGGCGGAGGCAAAGGATCTGAAAACGTGGATGCAAAAGGGATAACTAGGGGGCTTACAGCCCCTGTAGTGAGCACCATTTTTGTTGTGTTTTGAGGCGCGGCACAGGCACACAACGGGGAATCCTAACCTTAGGATTAGATTTGTACTAAGTCTCAGTTAGATAACAGGGAAGGCTATGTGATTACCTTGCAGCCCTGGAAGAATAATCTCTACTAGTTGTGGCTAGAGAGAGGCGCGGAAGTACTTGGAGACACAAAGACAAAAATGTGAATATAACTTAATTTTATTGGTGAATTAGAAAAGGAATATATAGTGGTTGTTGAAACCACAAAACACTACCAAGACAGTAGGATCACTTGCCACAAGCATGAGTGGGGCAAGTGAGATGCACAGAGTCAAGAAACTAAACAATTGTATTTCCTGATTCAGCCATCAACTCATTTTGAGAGGCAAAAGTGAAAGCAAGAGATTCATCTTTGAAATGGCCCACCAAAGGCAAAATTGACACATGGTGAATAGCTGTATTAATGATAGGGGTATTGAATCTGATGAGTAAATCACCTATCACAGTCACTACAATTACTCATCAGAAAAAAAGCTCACCAAAAAGCGGCGCTCAGCTTCAAAGTTCCCCCAAGGGTAAGTCTCCTGCACATAAGGAGCATCAGGACAAGCAGCTCTTCTTCCCCCCTCCACTAAGCTCCCACTATTTCAGCTCATCTGGGGATAACTCAAAGCATGTCCCAATTATTTCCCTGGCTTCTGTCATGCACCTGATGGTCCCTGGGATCCTCTTTTGGTCCACAATTTTTGAAAAATCAATGGCAAGTTCAAGGTTCCTTCCTCCTTGCCCAAACAATTCTAAATTGTGAGTGTAAAGGGTGGGCTAGTCATGGTAACTAATGGCTACATTTTCTCTTGTAAAAGCACCAATCAGGGCTTTAAAAGCCGCCACTATACCCAAGAGGATCTCTCCTGCCCAGTTCAGCCAAAAAAAAGCACTGGGATAAGGTGGAAACAATCTAGGGCAAGCACACTTGTGTCATGCCTAATACCACCATCTCTTGTCTCCTGAAGTGATATTTGGTGCAGGTCATGCCCACCTCTTAGGACCTTTCCCCTACCCAGCTGGACGTGATTGCCTGTAAGCACCTCTCCCTCACCAATCTGAAGAAGGTGCCAACCCACAATCAGTTGGTGAATTTTGTTAGAAATATGCACTAAGCCCTCAACCTCCTGGTCAAGAGCGCCACTGACATCAAAGACCTGGTCCTCTCAAATGCCCTCAAGAAGAGAGAAGATGGAGAGATATTCCTGCTCCATGAAAATGGGCAGGAAGTGGAGGATAGGATCATTGCCTACACCACAACCTAAAACCTGGAGCAGCTGAACACTGCTACCACCTGGCTGTGTGACGGCACATTTGCAACCTGACCAACCATCTTCAAGAAGATTTGGGTCCTGCATGGGCAGTTCAATGACTAAGTCATCCTCCTTGTATTCATTCTCCTGCCTGGTGCCAAGACAGAGGTCTACTCCAGAGCATTCAAAATTGTCTAGGATGCTTTGAGCTCTCTTCCTGCAAACCAGCTCCCCCACCCACCCACACTACCAGAGAAAATTCTTCCTCCACTGAGAAAGAGAAGTCTGCCCAGGACGCTAAGCAGCTAGCTCATACACGCTCACTTGGGCCAAATGTTATAATTATGGACTTTGAGGAAGCTTGGTTCAGATCTTTTGAGGCCACCTTCAATAGAGAAGTTCAGGGCTGCTTCTTCCATTTTAGGCAAGCCCTCATCAAACATCTCACTAGCAAGAATGAGCTCTTCAATAAGTACCTAAATGATGGCAAGGGAAAGTGCCAATTTGCTATCAAAACCGCAGGCTTGACCCGCCAGCAAGGTTCCAACCAAGCGGGTTTGTGACCCGCAATCCAATTATCCAGTCACTTGAAGCCAGACTAGGAAGTCAACTCAACTTACCAAATCCAACAACATGAACAGATGATGATCCTTTACGGTGGATAACTTGTTTTGGCGCTTGACTACATTACCAGGATCAAGCCACCCCCTTCTTCCATCCAGTTGTGTGATCACCAATCATGTTCCTGTTATCCATTGATTCACATGAACTATATAATCACTATCTCACAATAAAGATTATTATCTAGCTTCTAAATATTTTCCCCATGTAACTCTGCTAAAACAGCACAGTTACAACATTGCCATGACCCAGCTTACTGCCTTGGCTTTTTGAAGCAAGAGCACACTTGGCTTAGCTTTGAGGCCATCCAGGAGGATGCTTACATGAAGAAGAACTCCATCATCTTCATGGGCTACCTTGAGTACTCTGAAAAGAAGTGGGTGGTCAAGAAGGTGACTGCCAGGAGAGGGAAGTGTGGGGTCACTGCCTTTTAGAACTTTCAGATTGAATTCCTAAATGGGGAGATGAAGACAACCTCTAGCCTTGAGGTTTGGCACAAACACCTCAAAGCTAAGTTTGATGCCAACCCCAGGTTCTTCCTAAAGCTGCAGGAGGAGCAGGCCAGAAACATCTCCAAGTTCTGCAACTTGGCTAACTATGTGGCCCCAAAAAGAGGAAGTACAAGGACTAGGACTAACAGGAGGATGTCCAGAAGGTGGTGAAAAAGAAGTACAAGGTGGCAGAGATAAAAAATACCTTGAGGACGTGGCAACTGCCCTTGCTAATTGCTTTAATTAGTTCAATAAACCTTGCTTTGATTTGCCTTTATATTTTTTATTTTTGTTGAGTATATTCTTCTGATAAGTATAATAAACAAAATAAAGGGGAAAATTGAGAAGAGAATGATGCTTTATTTGATATGAATTTAGAAGATTATATAGCATTATGAGAAGCCACATGCTGTCCTTGTATGTCATGGCAGTCATGGGGCTTTTCCAGGTAATATTCTTCTTAGGATAAAAGGTTTAATTCTTTTATTAGATGTGTAATTGATAAGAGTGCCACCAGCTTAATGATTAGTCAGAGAATCACTCAGTGAATTAGTTTCCCAAGTGGGAGTAATCAAAATTTTGCAACATATCCCCTGGGGTGCTGGAAGACAGAGCCTTAGAAATTTTATTGAGAGTGTCAGGGATTTGGGCTTGATATTGATTCAATTTCATGTTGGAACATGTAGACATGAGTTGTGTTGGGAAGTTCTTGCCTTGAAAAGGCAGAATCAATTAAGATGCATATGATTTAACTCAGTACAAGCGCCAATTCCTTTGATGAGGTAATTATTGTTAGGTCTGACCTCCATAAAAATCCTGGTTTTCTTAACCCTGGTTCCAATTTTTACAAATTGTGGTTGACAAACAAAACTTGTCCCTGACTTATAACCATTCCTGTTGGATGAGGATTGCTTCTCTCTCAACTCTTTCTTTTTCTTTAGTCTCTTGGTCCTTTCTGGCGTGTTGTATGTCAGGATCATTGTCAGTTGGTACTTTCTTAGGTAAGGGTAATCAAAGTCCTAACTTAGTACTGATAATGGTGGGTTGGTACCTGTAAACAAGTTCATATAGGCTTTTGCCTTTATTTTTATTGACTCAAGTTCAACATACCATAAGGGCTGTTGGCAGCATGTTGACCCAAGCTTTTGGATTGTTAGCAGATAACTTACTGAGTGCTTCCACTAGCAAGCCGTTTAGTTGTTCTACTCTTCCATTTGCTTATGGGTGATACAGGATGGCTGTTATGTGTTTTATTCCGTTTTTGGCAAGGTAAATATTAGTGTCAATGGCCTTAAGTTTGGTCCCTCTGTCTGTAATCAGGAGGTTGGTGTTCCAAAACTTGGCTATGATTTCTTTTTCAATAAATTGTCTCACATCATTGCCTTTGTGCTCTTTTGTAGCTAGTGCCACAGGCCACCTGGTCACATAGTCAATAGCTATTATAATGTAATTTTTGACTCTGTTATTTCCAGGCATTGGTCTTAAAATATCCAGTGACCACACTTTGAAAGGTTGTGTGATTGACACTGGTAGTACTAATTGGGTAGTGCCTTGGATTGGGCGTACTTTTCACAGACTTTGCATTGCTCCAGTACTTCCTTGATATTGTCCAATATGTTGGGTCACCAGTAGTGTGTCTTGAGATATTAATGCAAGTCCATACTATGAGTGTGTTCCAGATCTCTGTGGTATCAAAGGATTGTGCAAAATTTTTGTATTGACGGAACATAGGTTACAGTATTGCCACTTGGTAGTATGCAGCTGAGAGTGCCGTATATTTTTTTGAACAGGTGTTTGTTTGTGAGGGCTTTTTCTTGGATGCCCATTGGTGTATCAGGTGGGAACACTTCTTGTAGATTTCTCATTATTAACATGAAATAATCAGGGTCTCCATCAGTGCATAGGAGATTTTTACAGTTTAGCCTTGATAGGAGATCTGCAGTTAGTAGCTCCTTGCCTGGTTTGTACTCATTTATCATTGGATACCTTTGTATAAAGTTAATTCATTCAGCTTGTTTTATCAATAATTATTGTTGCATTTTAAAGAATACTGGTGACTAGCGGTCAGTTAGCACTTTGAATATATGTGTAGCTTCCAGATAGAAACACTACTTCTTTAAGAAGTGGACAATGGCTATCAGTTCCTTGTTATGCATCAGATAACTTTGTTCTCCATCAGACAGTTTTCTTGACTCATACACTACAGGGAGGAAGTCTTTTCTTAGGTCTGAATTTAGAGTACTCCTCCTATTGCATAATAAGAAACATCAGTTTCTAATTTTTATACTCCTTCATGATTGAGATATTGTAAAATAGGGATGGTGACCTATTGTTCTTTTAATTGCCAAAAATGTTGATTTCTTAACAGTGTCCATAGAAATTTTGTTCTCTTGCCTGTGATTGTAGATAAAAGAGCATTCAATGCGCCTAAGTCAGATATAAATCTTCAAAATAGGCTACCATGCCTAGGAATGTACAAATTTTACTCTTATTTTGCAGTGCTGGTGTTGTAAAATATGAAGCCTGGGTGCTGATTTCTACAAATAGTTAGTCTACTACTTCTTTATCTTAAAACTATACTTGTTGTGGTATAGTGACAGCCTGGGTAAGGACAGAAGAATATAAGAAGATAATAAGACAAAACTGGTGTTTATTTAGATAGTAGTGCACTTATATAGAGTGAGGTGGGGGAATTTCCACCAGAGGCAGGGAGGCACAGACAGAAGGACTTCCCTAATGGAGGAGAGTGGATTGGCACAGCTAAAAGTCCTGCGTGAGAGAACAACCGCGTCCACGCGGCTTTCCTTAAGGAGATAGATATAAATAACTTTGTTGTTCTATTTATAATCCCAGAAGTGAAGCCTGTGTCTGATGCCCATTTGAAAGGCAAATTGAACACCTGTTTTAGAGGCGTTTTAAACGTCTTTATCACTAGTAGAATCAGGATGCAATAGCGCATTTGCACAATTTTTCTGTCACTTAATCTCTAAGTGGATGACTTTTTGTCTAATCCATTCAGGATCTGCAACAGCTGGCATATCAGTTATGGCTTGTATCATTTATGGGTCTGGTTTTACTCTGTTATTGCTGATAATGTGTCCTAAAATGGGAGTTCTGATGAGAAAAGTCACATTTTGAGGGTTTGGCTATAAGTTGGTTATCTTTGAGGATGCAGAGGACCAGGCAGACGTCTTTCAAATGTTGTTCTACAGTTGGGCTGTATATGATTATGTTGTCAAGGTAGATAATAGCCCTTTTCCCAACATGTTTCTTGAAGACTTCATTCATAAAGGTTACAGAGGTGCTTGGGGCATTTGTCATGCCAAATTTAAGGACCACACATTCAAACAAGCTATATTTAGTTCAGAAAGCTGTTTTCAGTATGTCTTCTGGTTTAACGCAAATTTGGTGATAACCTGCTGTCAAATCACTTTTTGTGAAGACTCAAGACCCCTCAAGGTGTCAAAGAGGTTGTCAATCAGAGGCAGGAGATACCTGTTCTTAATTGTGGCTTTGTTGAGAGCTCTATAATTGGTGAATGTCATAGTAGTTTCCATAATGCCTGGTATTGCCTGTTCTAATTGCAAAGCCAGGAAGTTGGTGAAGCAGTTAACAAAGTTAATTGAGATGACAGATTTAGATCAAACCGTTGATCAAAAATGGATCACTGCCATACCAGTTTGTCAGAATGATTTGATTACCCTGTACAAGTTGAAACTGATAAATAGATGTAATCTAAGGTTCACTCAATACTACCTTGTTTATCAGAATGGTTGACAAAAATCAATCACACTTGCAATTTTTGCGTTCTGGAAGAGATACTCTTTGGATAATGGAACAGAAAGGTAGCCATAGATTCAGGTGATATTGCCTAGTCAAATTTTGATATATATATGAAGTTTTTCACTGTTCAACTCTAAGAGTTGAGTCCTCCCTAAAAATTACTCAATAAACTAAAAATTATCTTCTGGTCTAAATTTATTTAAAATGCATCTTTTAGTGGGTCTACCCAGCTAGTTTTCTTATAACCTGATATTGAATAAGACTGTAACTGGAAGATGGGGCCCTGCTTTGGGTTCTTTGTCATTGGCGCCACCTAACATTACCCCAATGCTTGCCAATCTTGGAGTCTTTACTGCAGAATCCAAAAATGTGACAGTGGTTACTTCCCTATGTCCTGATTTTACACAGAATATACTTTAATTCTTTCTCAGGCAATCTACCTAGGACTCTTTTGGATGGATTTAATCATTCTGTTGAACCCTAGTGTTTCTTTTGGAAATTTTAATAAATGGTATATGAAGCTTCAGTGGTGGTTTATTATCAACTCCCTATGGATTTGGATAATTATTCCTCACCACATGAAGACCTCTTCATACTATCCTGCTATTTCTGTCACTGTAATGATATCAACTTGTACTCCCCCAACCTTGTTCCCAACAACCATCCTGGTGAGAGTTTTCCCTTATCATTGTCATCCTCTGAGGAAGAGGAAGTATCTGTCCCACAGGACTCCTCTGAGCCCCCAATGCACACTTCCAAACATACTCCCTGTTTGCTAATGGATTGGTCTTGATGGGATTGAACATGTACTTTCCTCCTCTGTCCCCCACATTGTCCCTCTGGACTCCTGTTTGAGTGGCTGTCCCAGTCTTGCACTGGATGGAATCCTGGTGGATATCTCCCCCAGGATGGAAGCCAAGCTTATTTAGTTTAGCTCCCCTCTCTAACAGTAAGCAAGATAAAATATCAAATAATCTACAGCTAGTTAGATCAGTTGATGCATCCAAGTGGAATATTCTATAATTTCACTTGAAAATAAATAAAATTGAAATTCAAAAGCCAATCATCTCTTACTCAATCTGATATTTATATGTATAATTTGAGCTGTATCTATTAAATTTTTATCAAGTTCTCTTTTATTTGGTCATATCAATTCTCTGATGAGTTTAAACATCCAATAATATGAAAGTATTCAATTAATATGGTGATCACTTTCTAATTTTAATGCACACATTCAGAATTTAGATAAGCTATACAGATAAGCCATTTTGCAAAGTTTAATCACAATTAACAATCCGAAAATTAAATTTATATTTATTTAAGTTTGATTGGCTTATATTCCTATTTAATATAATTTATATCACACTCTACCAAACTCATATTTGTATTTCCAAGATATGTCTAAGGGATTGAATGTAAGAATAAACCAAATTGAGCTTTTGGCTTGATAATCAACTTTTAATATTATATTTACATAAAAATAAATTCAGTCAAATCCCTTAGGGTTTGAGCCCACTTGAGGCAGCATTACAGACAGACATCCAGACAGACTCACTTTTATATATATTAATGATATCTTCATAGTATTTTTGAACTCTTTGGGGTCACTTTAGCATAATATAGTACTAATAATTATTTTTATATCAAAAAGTGATCAGGGTAAAGTATTGAAATTCATAAGAAAACATTATCAAAACAAAATTTACACTTTACTATAGTGTCAGCATGAACACTGTCAACATGGGCGCTATTGCCAAACACAGAAAAGAGTTGTTGGGGGATCTTCTCTCAGCAAAGTAATAGAGGAGTACAGGCTCCCCAAAAAATAAGGGTAAGTTGACCATATCAGCATTCAAACCAGGATCATGATAAGGTACACAGGTCTCAGTAGAGGGAATATCATTCTCAGGCTCTCCTCAAAAAGCTATTGAGGAAACTTGAGATGGCAGGACCAGAAACAAGAAAAAAACAATTTTTAAGCTTGAGAAATGAGAGCTTGGATTTATCAGACCAAGGAGCAAGTTATAAGTAAAGAACAGTGCCAAAAAGAAAAAAAACAGGAGTAAAAACCAAAGCAAAACCAATATTTTCTTTTGAGATGGAGAGAGACACTAAAGGAGTGGCATGGGTAGCAGAAGGGGAGAGAACAGATGTTGCAATTAAGAATATCATAAGGGAGAAGGATTCCAAGGGATGCATATCCAAGGGAAAGCTTAGAAATTTAATATTGAGAATAGACAAGCAAGATCCAAGGAGGCTCTGCTTGCAGTTTAAAGGGGTCTTTTTAAGAGTTGGTGTCCCATAATGGGGTGCTGAGATAGGAGTTAGTTATGATTGGGCCAAGGATTAAAAATTTTAACCCTGATGTCATGTTTACCATTTCAATACTTGTATTGAAAACCCAAGAGTTGAACCCCAGTTCCCTGAAGGCGGATTGGGCCCCCAGGACGGCCCAGTACCTGCCAACCCAATAAGTCATAGACTTGAATTTTTAAGTTACCCTGCAACCTGCCAGCTTAATAATGAGGATTCCCTGAATGGTTACCAGATTGCCGCCAAACCAGTACCACTGGAGGCCATACCTACGCAGGAAACGTGACCTGCCTAAAGGAGGTTGGGAAAAGACCTACTAAGAGCCCTGCCAACAAGTACCATCTGTTGCCAGTCTCTAGTCCAGAAAGAGTATTACAATTGGCCAGCCCAGGTGACATGGTGAACAACAGCAACAAAACAAAGCATTACCACTTCTGCCCTCCAGAGCCAGCCCAACCAAGAACCGCTGAACCAGTGCCACTGAGGGCCCAGACCTACGTAGAAGTTGTGGCTTGGACAAGACCCACTACTAGCACTGCCAATAAGCATCAACTGCCGCCAGTCCCTAGTCTAGAAAGGGGAATGCAATTATCCTGCTCAGGTGACATGGCAAACCACAGCGGCAAAATTAAGCATTGCCACTTCTGTTTGCCAGAGCGTAATCAACCAGGACCTGCTGCTCTCAAGACCCTAAGCCAAGATCCATGCTCTACCGGTGAACCGCTCATGGGCCTGAAGCCCGCAAAAAGCAAAGAAGCAAAATCACATGGTATAAGAACACTGGCAGTGTGGTGATGAACCCATTGCCATTTTTGATAATAAAAAGTTTTATGAACCTTTGGTTCAAAAAAATCTTACCTTATCTAGTCTTAGTGATCTTCCATCTTAACTCTAGCCAAGTAGACCATCAGGCAACTGCTCCTTCCAGAGACCAACCTGCCGACCCACCCCAGGCACTATATTATCCCCCAGGAGCCCCCTTTGGACCTGTGCACTTTACTGAATACCCTCCAAACCCGGCCTACACCGAGTTCAACTTGGAAAACATACACCTTGCCAACCCTCTGGCAAGAACCAGAGAAACTGAAACAATTGGTCAAGAAGGAAAGTGGTACATTAGGCCGCCCAGATTGTTCAAAGACAAGTACAATTACCTACCTGCCTACTTTGTCCCCATGACTCCGCCCTTAACCCTGAGACCAGACCGCCTAATGGAACCTACCACTGCAGCCAAGACTACCTCTACCCAACTGTTTGGAGTACTCTATATCACTTTGATAGGATTGGTGGACTCCATGGTCCCTAACTATAGACCCTAGTCCTTACTTGGGCAATCTGTATCTTAAGTTATCAAGTTAGCACCCATTCTATGGTGGGCTTTACCTGCTGACTTGGCCTCAACCCATCCTGAGCTACCCAATGCCTCTACCTATGCCTGGCTTCCTGACACCTGAGCCAGGGGGTGTAAGTTTTCCAACTAATCTTTGGGATTACTTCTAATTGGTCAAGGACTTCTAAATGGGATGATAGAAGGGGTATCAGATTTTGGGAGGATTGTGTCATGGTGGAGTCCCTGAAAAACTCAGAAAATTTTCACAAAATGGGGAATAAAATACCAAATCATCAAAGAATTGAAAATCAACAAAAATTGTTAAGTTGAAATTCATAGACAGAAACCTCCAAGTAGAAGCAGAGAGAAAATAAAGCCAAAGAAAACTACAGCAGAGCAGAAGAATAAGATTGATTGAGAAATGTTGACTGGGCTTTGTGAACACACAATCTCACAAATTGGTTCCACAATTTCTTCAATTTCAAAATTGGAGGGTCCAAAATCAGCATAGAGGCCACAGAAACCTCAAAAACAAAGCCATGAGCTGCAAGGTACCACACAGGCATGTAAGCAAGAAGGAACTCAATCTTTGGGGGATAATTATCTGCAAAATTTAAAGCTTGATATTGGTTCAACTCTATAGTATTTATTGAGCTACTAAACTAGTTCTAGAGAATTATAATTCATTATGAGGATTGGGATTTGGCAATGATGTGACAGGCCTCAATTTTTGTCACCAATTCTCCAGTATTCACTGAAAAAGTTGTGATGTCATGAATTGATTTTGGCACTGGAAGCATCAAATTACCTGTTTTTGAGATTTAAAAGCCTTTTTTGGCTGATTTGAAAAATTTGGCAAAACCTGTGCATGCTGTGCCACAACTCACTTGTTGTCAATAGATTGGTTTAGATCACTCAGACTCTTAGTGGGTTTTTTGGGGCTAGTTGCTTAGGCGCTTTCTTCTGGGGCAGGTGATTCCAGTTGAGCTGACATTATCTGTGACAGATTGTGACAAAATATATGGTGATAGATAGTTGGATGAAGAAAATTAACTTCAACTGGGGACAAACCATGTCAGTAAACAGTCCAAATTGTTCAGTGTTTCACTCAGAGTTGAGATGGAATATAGGAAAGATACTTCAGGAACCTTGGATGGATAAGCCAACACAACCCTCACACCAATTGTGTGAGATAAGCCCTCCAATGTGTTCAACAGTTTGGTGGGATTTTGGGGGAATTTCTTGGTTCATCAGGGGAAGGTAGATTGATCCAAGGAATAAAGGGAGTAACTTCTGGGCCACTGTTGCAACTGAACTAATGAGATTTCAGTATTTGAATTGGGGAAGACAACAGTCCAATAGAAAGGACAATAATGAATAGAATAAGGTATTGTTTATTGTAGAATATTGTGATTAATATACCATATGGGGAAAGCCACAAGGCCACAAGGGGGTGGCTTAGTGGGGTGTTTCATGTAAGGTTTGAAGCCAAGGAATAACTTGTGAAGAGATCAGCAGGTTGAATTGGTAGCACTCCTAATTAGGATGAAGTGCCCACAATTTGATATTGCCATCAGATTGGTTCATGTCTTTAGATATGTCAAGGGGTGACTCATTGAGCGTCCCCTGTGTATTGTAAGATACGTTAGCAGGCAAGTCTGGAAACTCAGTTGCAACACCCCCCCCTTGCCCCCTGCTTGTTGTTAGACACCAGGATTGGAGTCTGTGGAAGATCTGGGAAGGTCTGCACAAACAACCTTTGTGTGGGGATGGCGCAGCAGGGGTGCAAGCAATTGTGATGGAGCTTCTTGGTGTTCCCTTGGGCATCTTTGAGTTGGTAGGTATGGTTGTCATAGACCATGGCTATCTTGAAGGGCCCTAGGTGGTTGGGTTCTAACTTGGCAGAATTGAGGTTGAGGGTGTAGACAGGATCACCTATGGCATATCTTGCCTCAAGATGCTTTGTCCCTTCTTTAATTAATTTGTGTTTGATTTCCTGGGCTTTGGCACATCATTGGTTCAGGGATGGAGTTGTCAACAGGGGGCTTTCTGGGAACTGTAGACCGTAACTTTCCCTGTTCAACTCCTGTCAGACTATCTGGTGTTCCAAAGGCCAAGGCGCTAGGGCTAAACCCAGTGCCTCTGTTAATTCTTGCTCGTAAAATAAGTAGAGTGGTGGGCAAGTGTTCAGTCCATGCAGTATTGGGGTGCTCTTGTGAGAGCTTGGCAATCAGTTGAACCAGTGAGCCATTTAATTGCTCTACGCGTCCATTGGCTTGTGGATGGTAGGGGGTTGTGACTATCTGTTGAAGTTCATTCTTAGTGCAGTAAACCTTCATAACATGCCCAACAAGTTTGGGGCCACCATATGTGATGAGGCGTTTGGTCTGCCCAAAGCGGGCCACAATTTTCTTGCCAATGAAGCAGGTGATGGTGGTGGCGGTGTGGTTAGTTGTTGCCCAGGCCACTGACCAACAAGTGAAGTAGTTGATGGCAGTTATGATGTATTTCAACCACAGTCTGTCCTCAGGGAGGGGTCCAACAATGTCAAGGGCCCACTGTTAAAAGGGTTCCATGGCTTTGATGGGCAGGACAGACTTTGAGGGTGCAGGTTTGGATGTATTCTTTTTGCACATCACACACATTTTGAGGAGATCCAAGATGTCTTGACGTATACACGGCCACCAAACCTTTTGTTTCATGATCTCAAAGAGGTTGAACCCTATGATGTGACCCAGGGTTTGGTGGTAATGCAGTATTGTGTCACCTTGTTGTGAGGTGGGAATGTAAGGCGTCTTCTCACCTGTCTCCACTTGGCGGTAGACGTTGCCAGCATCAGTGGTGAACTGGCTTTTGTTGTCCTTCAGATTGGAGATGGTTACTGAGTTAAGGCCTTTGAAACAAGTTGCCTCAGGACAGAGGTAGAGCATGGGCCAGTCTGGGTCCAGGCCGTCATCTCCTGTGATAGACGCCACATAGAGGCATGAGAGGGCGTCAGCTGTGACAAGTTCCTTCCCAGGCTTGTACTTGATGTGCAACTGATAGGGGGATAGCCTCTCTAATCAGCCTGCCTGGCGGCGTATCAAGTGGGACTGCGTGTTGAAGTACTGGAGTGACTTGTGGTCTTTCAGGATGCAGGGTGGAAAGGTAGCCCCTTCCAGGTAACAGCGCCATTTCTCAATGCAGTGCACAATTGCCGCTAGCTCTTTATCATGTATGGGATAGTGTTGTTCTGAGTCAGTAAGCTTCCTGGACTCATATGCCATGGGGAGGAAGACACTGTTGTCAGTTTCTACCCTTAGCACGCCCCCTATGGCTCTTTCAAAGGCGTCAGTCTCAAGTTTGTACTGGTGGTTCCGATTGTGGAACTGCAGTCCGGGTGCAGTTGTAAGTCTCTGCTTCAATATCTCAAAGGCTTGATCTCTGGCGGGGGTCCAATAGAAGCGCTGTTTGGTGTTGAGGAGCTCAGTGAGAGGTGCAATTAGCTCCCCAAAATTGGGAATGAACTTGAGCACATAGGCAATCATACCTAAGAATGTACACACCTGGCCCACATCAGTGGGAGGCAGCATGCTGGTGATTGCCTTGATTTTGGCAGGGTCAGGATTTATTCCTTGGGCAGAGATGGTGTGCCCAAGGAACAGAAGCTCCAACTTGAGGAACTCACATTTGGAGGGCTTAGCTTTTAGCTGGTTTTTCCAAAGGGTGTCAAGGACAGCACAGAGGTGTTGGAGGTGCGTGGTTTGATCTTGACTGAAGACAATAATGTCATCAAGGTACACAACAACACCTTTTCCAATAAATTCCTCAAATGCTTTTTTAATCAACATAGCAAAGGTGGAAGGAGTGTTGATCATTCTGAAGTTCATGACCCAAAACTCATACAACTCATAGCGTGTGCAGAAGGCAGTTTTTTGCCTCATCCCCTGGTGCAATGCGGACCTGGTTGTACCCCGCAGTGAGATCAATCTTGCTAAAGACCTTTGCACCTGCGAGTGTGTCAAACAGGTTGTTAATCAACGGCAGGGGATACTTATTCTTAACAGTCACCTCATTTAAGGCACAGTAATCTGTGACCAGGAAAATGGACCCATCCTTCTTGGCTACAAAGAAGACACCCACCCCGTATGGAGAGAGCGAGGGGTGAATGAAGCCCTTGCCAAGCGCGTCCACAAGGTGCTGGCAGAGGGTCTCATCTTCTTTTGGTGTAAGACAATATAAGGGGAGTGCTTTGGGTAACAACCCTTAGAGTTATACAGCATGCTGGATTTCTTGGGGAGGAGGTAGTTGATCCAGTGTTTAACTGAAGATGTCCTTATACTCCTCAAGGAGTGTGGCAAGTGCTGGTGGAGGTGAAGTGGTCAAGGTAGGGGCTGCAGATGGTTCTGCGCGGATAACTTTGACTGAACACTGGTTAAAGTCTAGTTCCCCCTTGAAATTGTATGAGCCTGTCTCTGTTATTCTGACAAACACAGTGTTGTGAAGTAGCTTGCTCATTTCCACAGGGTAGATCTGAAAGCCCACCCCATTTCTATTGAGGGTGATAACAGATGTATCCCAGTCAATGTAGAGACAATTGAACAAAGCCAGTTGAGGCCAGCAATTACGTTGTGACTGAGCCCTGCCATTATTGGCCCAGAGAGCTTAACCTGAATGCTCCCCATTCTCACAGAGAAGGGTAACGTCTCATGAGTAATTGCCACTCTATGGGAGTCAGCTACTTGTACTCCCTTGAATCTGCTAGGTACCTGGTCTAATTGTTGAGAGTCAGCAAACGCCTGGTCCACTATAGTGTGGTTGGCCCTGGTATCTGCCAATAGTTTGTGGGTACTCCCATGAAAACAGAAGGGATAGGCTAAGCAGGTTACTTTATTGGAAGAGTGGCTTGCTTGAAGCACGGGGTTGTCACTATGAACCTGGAAGACGTCAAGGGTTTCAACTTTGTGTATACAGTAGTTGCAGGGATTCTTTGCAAGCAGGGGTTGAGAGGAAGGGTCATTGGGGTTGTAGAACCTCTTGTAGCTACAACCCCCAGACTTTTCCCTGGTCCTCAATTTGTGCTAGCTGGATTTCTCTCTTGCAGGGGCGTTTGATTCCATTTTCCTGCTGGTGGGGCTGGCAGAGGCCCACTTGGTTGTGGCCACTGCCAGGTGTTTCACGAGGTTGAGGTGGAGCGTCATTAGTACGGTGGAAGCCCATTGAAGCCTGATTGTTAGCCTCCACTATGGCTATTTAACAGTCATCAATGGAGGTTCAACAACCCACAGGGACCCACTTACAGATATGGGGCTTGAGCCCATTGATTATCAGGATCAAAAGCATGGTGTTTCTGTTGGTTACAGCTTTGGGGGCGGCAGCAAGAGCTTGTTACCAGGAAGAAAGGTACTCAGGAACTGATCCAGTCTGTTTATTAGCTAGAAAAGGAGTTTCCACTATGATAGGTAAGAAGGTTTTGCTGTAGCGGGACTTCACAGCGTCCCAGAATGCCACCCAGGTGACCTAAATTTCCTGACTGGCCCAGTTAGTAAACCATACAGCGGCAAGCCCTATGAGGCGCCCAGACGCAGTGGCAACCCACATGGGTTTGGGAACCTGGGAGATACGGAGGCAGGTTTTGGTGGATTGAAGCCAACTGACAATGTTGGCTCCTTTGACCTCACCTGAAAAGGATTCCAGCTGAAGATTGAGCATGTATTGTGAAAGGTCTGACTGGGGAGGGGTGATGCTGGCGTCACGCTGCCCAAGGCAGAGCCAATTATACACACTTGTAAGAACTAGCTGGTCTTGGTAAATAACATACCCGTCAGGGATGTCCCCCTTGGGGAATGGCAGGAAAGTCTCTTGATGGGGAGTAGCCATACGGACCGTACTCTGTCCTTTCTTAGGGGGGATTTTTGTTTTAGGTAGGTCATGAACCTACCGCTGCTACTACTGTTGAAACTGAACCAATGAGGATTCAGTATTTGAGTTGGGGAAGACAAAAGTCCAATAGAAAGGACAAGAATGAATAGAATAAGGTGTTGTTTATTGTAGAATATTATGATTAATATACCATATGGGGAAAGCCACAAGGCCACAAGGGGGTGGCTTAGTGGGGTGTTCCATGTAAGGTTCAAAGCCAAGGAATAACTTGTGCAAAGATCAGCAGGTCAAATTGGTAGCACTCCTAATTAGGATGAAGTGCCCACAATTTGATATTGCCATCAGATTGGTTCATGTTGTTAGATATGTCAAGGGGTGACTCATTGAGTGCCCCCTGTGTATTGTAAGATACATTAGCAGGCAAGTCTGGAAACTCAGTTGCAACACCACCTTTGGATGTTCTTCCTTAATGATATAAATACCCTTTTATCTTCTTCAATAAAGATATAATTCCCTGGTTTCTTTCTTTATCTTTATCCCTAACTGTTTCATGAAGCACAGTTATAGTATTAAGATAGGACACACCACTGTGAGTTCTGAAGGAAATGCTAGTTTCCCAAGTTGCCATATGAATCAAAGCCTCAGTCTAAAGTTACTCTGCCCTTTAGCCTTGAATAGGACAATCTTTCCTTGGCACACAAAGAAAACTGCTCAGAATCAAGCTAAACATCTTAATTCCCTTGAGAATTTAGCTCACACAATTGATGAGAGATTTTTATTAGTGTATCCTTCTCAGGTAGTAACTGCTGATGCTCAGAACTTTTTCCCAACCTGGGAAGAATCCCTGATCAACTTGGACTACTTGTTGGCTTGGTTCTGTACCCATTTGAAGCAACTACAAGGTAACCAATCAGGACGGGCTTCTGTCAAACCAACAAAATCCAATCAAGCTAGAATTAATAGCCCCATGAAAAATTCCATAGGCATCAGCCAATCAGAGATTAAGCCAGAAATTAATGAAAAACCATAAAATCCTCCTGAAATTCTCTTGCAAAAGTTCTCCCCTGGCCAATCAGGCTCACTACCTGGGTCAGATGATCTTGAAAATTCAGGTCTGGTCCCTTAAAGCAAGAAGAAGACTTTTTGTCCCCTGCTTGCTCATTCTTATCAAATAAAAATTTTAATAATTCTGGGTCTCTTTCAGTTGACCATTTTTTTCTTTATAGTTTTTAGTAGAAGTTTTGACTTTCCCTTACCTTATATGTTGCTCCCTGGCTTCTAATGTCCCTTTTGAAGCTCCTAGAGTTAATGTTAGTATCAGTGTCAAGGCTGACCTCTTTTGCTTTCAAAACTTGAGTTTGAACTTTAAAATTAGTATTGAAAACGTTATAAACCTTTACTTTAAGTTTGAAATTATTAAGCTTTTGCTCTGCCTTTGCTTTAAGCATCAGTTTACGCTCTGTAAAGGCCTCTCCTTCTATTCTGTCTATCAGAAGTAGGGTTCAAAGCCTGCTTTGCCCCAATTTTGGAAAATAACTCTGGTTTGCCTGGCCATTAATTGTGCATCCACTTGTCTTCCCAATAAAAACCTCCTATTTTTCTGGTACCTTCAGAAATGTTGGTTCCCCTAATCAAATTTTTGGCTTTTACCTTGGCTCCTGTACTGGTGATAATCTGTTCCACCTCCCCAGATCTCAGGGGTCGTTCATCTTCTTTGGCTTTCTATGTGGAAGAAGACCCCACTAATCTCCTAAACTTGCTAAAAGACCTCCCCAGCTGTGCCCAAGATGTCATGAATGAAATTTCAATACTTGTATTGAAAACCCAGGAATTGAACCCCGGGCCTCAGGAAAAACCTTGTGTTGACTAGGGTAGACAGGAGCCTGCCAGACTGCCAATTGGGCCAAACCCTGGCCCTCCAGAGATGTCTTGCCCCAACCAGGAGGAACAGGAACCTTCCAGCCTGCCAAGTGTCAAGACTGGAATTTCAATATCAACATTGGAAATTTTACAGTAGAAAACCAAATGGAAGGAATAGCGCGCCCCTGTAAGACCAAAAACCAGCAAAGAACCGCCACCAAACCCTTGATAGAAATAGACAATTTAAATGCTGTCATTGACAAAAATGAGTCAAAGCTGGGGTCACTCAAATAGCCCTGGAAAATCTGGACTTGTCATATTTTTATCCAAATAATTATGACAAGAAAATCATGTGTTATACGTTATTTGGTTATGGTAGCGCTTGACCCACTGGTCGCTGGAATTTTTTGAATTATGACAACATTGAATCAAATTCCATTGAAGGACCTCCAACTGCTGAAAATATTCTTGCCAACCAATCAGATGCTATGGAATCCCCTCCTCCTCCATCCCAAACTCCCTTAAGACTTTCCCCATTCCCCTCTAGAAACTTGTTTCTAGATAGCTAAATTATACTCAAATAAAAGAAAGTTTTCCTAAAAATGTGGGATCATCTGGGGCTGTTTGCCCCCGTCTTCAAAAGATTAGCCTTCATTATCTTCAAGGTCACTATTGATTCTGTGGCTGCACCCTGGCCCGCATTATACCCTGCTTCCTCATCTTTGACGTCTGACTTCCCTTTGCAAATACTCTTCCTCATTTCAATTTCAGTTGCTGTTTTCTGCTATACAGCTTGAGGCGCAAAATTAAAGAGTCCCTCCACCCAATTTGGTTTAGTGCTGCTCAAGCAGTTAATGTTCTGTTTATTTTCCCTTGTTGTTATTCTCTGAACAGTGCAGCACACCATTTAACTTGTACAGGAAACCCCAGAATCAAACCCCAACCCTACAAAGGCTAATTGAGCCACCCAGGATGGACAGGGACCCGCCAACTGCTGAGTTGCAAACTTGAGCTGTTAAATTACTCTGAGACCTGTCATTCTCTTTAGGATGATTCCCCAAATGGTCATCAGATTGCTGTCAACCTTGTGCCACCAAAGACCAAGATCTATGCAGAAGTTGTAGCTTGCCTAAAGGAGGTTACAACAAGGGCTCCTGCTAGTCCGGCCAATGATACCCAGAAAATGCCAGTCTCTAGTCCAGAATGGGTAATACAATTTGACTGCTTAGGTGATGTGGTGAACAGTAGTGACAGAACAAAGCATTACCACTTCTGTTTATCATAGCAAGCACAACTAGGATCTGCTGCCCGCAAAACCAGAAGCCAAGGTCCATGTCCTGCCAGTGAACTGTCCATGGGCCTGAAGTCTGCAAAAAGTAAAGAAGCAAAACCACCTGGTATAAGGACCCAGGGGGTATGGGGATGACCCCATAGTCATTTTTGATAATAAAGTTTTATGAACCTTTGGTTTGAACAAATCCTACGTTATCTAGTCTTAGTGATCTTTCATCTCAAATCCAGCCAAGTAGACAATCAGACAACCACCCCCTCCAGAGATCAACCTGGATACCTGCCTCAGGCACTATACCGTCCCCCTGGAGCCCCCTTTGGACCTGTGCATTTTATCAAATACCCGCCCAACTCCACCTACTTGGAGTTTGACTTGGAGATCATCATTGCCAACCCCTTGGCAAGGACTAGAGAGACCAAATAATAGGACATGTAGGAAAGTGGTACAAGGTGCTGCCCTTATTGTTCAAAGACAAGTACAATTATCTGCCTGCATACTTTGTCCCCATGACTCTGCCCATAACCCCACAACCCAACTGTCCAATGGAACCCCCCACCGCCACTGAGACCACATCCACTCAACTGTTTGGAGTACTCTACATTACTTTGATAGGAATGGTAGACTCTATGGTGCCCAACTCAGGGCCCTGGTCTTTGCTTGGGCAATATGTATCCTATATTATCAATTTAGCACCCATCCTATGGTGGGCATTACCCACTGGCCCAGCAGTACCCCATCCTTAGTCACCTAATGCCTCTATCTATGCCTGGCTTCCTGACACAAGGCCTGGTTGCTACAGGTGAAAATCTGGTCAAAAGTCTCACCAGTGATGGCCTTGTCTTTTCCTCCCCCAATTCTGAACATGCAGCCCTCTCAGAAGAAGACACCCCTGTGGGTCCTCCTCCCTTGGAGGTTGAGTCTCCTTCCCCCAAGGCAAAGTTATTCCCCCACAATCCACCCCAGGCGCACTCCTTGGCTGCTTGATAGGATGATTTTGATGGGTACAGACTCTTACTTTCCCCAGTTGTCCCTGCGTCCTCCCTCTAGATGCCCTTACAAACGGCCATACCAGTTCTTCACTGGATAGTATTCTGGTGGGTTTTCCCTCCAGGATGGGAGCCAAACTTAGTTAATTTAGCCCCCCTCTCATACACTCAGTGCACAATTATTTTGACCCCTAATCCATTTAGGATGTACTTGTCTCAGATGGCCTTTGACTGGTCCAGAGATTCAATGAATACAGTACAGTCTTATACACAGCAGATTATCCCAAAGGAAAAAGGAAGTCTTAGAGAGGCCAACCCCCAGTAAACTCAATCCTATTTTTCAGTGAAACCCAACAGCTATTCAGCATTATATTTTCTCAGAAATCCAACAGTATACATTACCTTTTTCAACAGTTGTTTGTATTAGTAGAGTATTGGCCAAATATTAAAACGAGAGGCCCCTGAGAAGGTGACAGTTAACAGCCACCTCCACTGGTTTGATATATCTTGACTTTGCGTCTTTGATGGATTGGGTCAAGGCATAGACATTCTATGTCGGGCGATAATTCCTAAGGATTGATCCGACTTTTCAACCCAAAGGTTTAAGAATAAAATTTTATTAGTTATTGATAGCGGAAATTATTGGCTGTAGGGGTCCTTTGTTGTGGCTAACAGCAAGTATGAATTTTTTAATGGTTGATCAACCAAGAGGCAAGGGTTTATTTGCAAAAATTGAGTATTTAAGCGCATCTTTAGGGATATGTGAATATCGAATAACGGAAGTTCAATTGCGTTCACCGCAACACCTTACCATCTAGCTTGTGGCGGTAAAATTCAAATATGGTTTGGTAGGGAGGTTTCAGTTGGATTGTATAGGATGCGGTGGAGTGTAGAACCTTGCTCCACAATGAAGCATCGATGTTCTTGAAGATTTGGGCGCTTGAAAATTACTCGTGCATAAAAAGTGTTTTCGTCAAGGATTCTGAGAAACCAGTGCCGTTGTTATCAAATTTGGAACTAGAAGGCATCCATCAGTCGGGAGATCTTGATTGTGGCTGGGTTTGCTTGGAGGCTCTTGATTTTTTTAGATTTAATATAAATGACAATGTAAATATCAGCATTCAATGCTTGCCATAATTTTATATTTGAATTTATATGAGATGCATTTAGAAGCAAGGGTGTTTAAGTTTAAGAAGATTTGAATGAATTAATATGCGAGAATAGATTGACCGGTTTAATTCGAATTAGAGTAGCCGAATAACTCATTATTAAATAGATTAAGGTTCATAAATTTTTATATAAAATAAATTTATATGAAGTTATGTTGCCTGAAATAAGAAGAAATGGCCAAACAGTGAAATCAATGGTTTAAAAGGCACTCTACAATAAAGAAATCAAGTCCTTTTTACATAAGTAGCTTAAGTCAATGAATCCATCTATTGTCTTCAATCCAGGCGGTAGCTCGTTCAATGCCTCGACAGTGGGTGTCAAGGTAGTTAAGTTGAGGGATGCAATGACAGCATCGCCTGTGTTCCAAGGTGCCCTATTGGAAGCCATTCCCGATGTAGAGCTGTTGTCAAATCCCAGACTAAACTATCACCATGTCCACAACGGATTTGCTGAAGCAATCCTTCTTGCCCACGAACAACACCATGGACTTACATTGTCCCCTGACCAGATACTCATTGCTCTTGCCCAAGCTTTGTCTATCCACGCCATGCAAGGCGAGCACATGAATCGTCTGTGGCTCTTTCCAGTCACCCCTGATGGAGGAAGAATCTTTGCCACGCAGGATTTAGCTATTTACAGTCCCATACATGACTGGACGGCAGTGGTATGTGACTTTGGAGATATCACAGCCATCAAAATACGACCAGAGATAAGCAATCTTCTTAGTTTAGGGTTTACAACATCTACTCGAGCTTCTAAAACTGCAGCAAGCTTATCTGTCATTGGTGTCCATCACTTCTTGCCCCATCACGTAGATGCTCCTGGTGGAGCGGTCCCGGAAATCGAGCTAATGGGCACGTTAAATGACTGGCAACAGTTGCGTGCTCGTGTTGAAGCCATCTTGTCTCGTTTTGAAGACATTACTTTTTGGAAGGATCCCTTGCTTGCTGTGCTTGACCAGTTTGTTGCGGCTGCATCGGGCAGAGCAAGCATTCCCCATTGGAAACAGATGGTTAAGATCCAAGGGGTCAACCAAGGTTCTTTGATATCAGGTTGGATGAATGTCTTTTTCCCATACCTCCAAACGACACTAGGGTTTCAGAAGAATCCTCACATCAATTGGACTCATAACACTACCTTGAAAGGCATGGCTACCAATGAAATTCCTTGCGGGTTTACAAAGGTGCATTACCCATGGTTCAGCGAAGTAGGGGAGCTACCAATGGAGTTTGTTGTGGGCTTTTTGGGCGTCCAAGCGTGCAGAAGCCATAAATTAACTCCCTCGCTTCAGTGTGCCATTCTCCATAAACTCATTATTTTCAAGAGCCTTGGTTCTTAAGAATAAAAGTTATATGCCACTGATTTTATACAAGTCCAAAGGATTAGTGCTCTTTTTATATTTTGAAAGTCCTCCTAGTCTCAAGTATATACTTCTGGAAGTATATTAAATGAGATAAAGGGAAAAGTTAAGAAGATAATGATACTTTATTTGATATAAATATTTAGGACTATATAGTATCATAGCAAGCTACATATCATTCATGCATGTCATGGTGGTCATGGATCTTGTCCAGGTAGTGTTCCTCTTAGTAATCAAAATATTTGATCCCTGTACAGCAGGAGAGTCTGATAAGGGTGCCACCAATTATTCATTGATTGGAATGTTTCTCAGAGAATAATTTTTCCAAGAGGAATTAATCATAGATGTTGTGTGTCATGGCCAGTGGCTGTCATATACCAAGGTTCTGAAGGGGAGCTCAAGCCATCAGGATAACGTGTCACAAGGGCCCAATAGAATAAAGGTGCAGAATGGGTTAAGTAAAGAAATCCTGCAGCTAAGGGGAGGTAGGCACCAAGGGTGGGAGCGGAAACTTTGGCCAGACTGAGGATGGTCAGGATGACCACCCCAGCTCTACTGTAGTCATAGGGCTCTGGAAGAGGTGGAGCAGGGGAGTCATAGGGAATGCAAGCCATTCCAGGATCTGGACCTGACTGATAGTCCATGGGTGTAGGTTTAGAGTGGTACTCTATTCTTCTGGTCTGACTTCTGCTCAAGTGTTGTATAAATTGAAATCCTAATAAAGCAAACAAACCTGATATATTCATTCACTTTATTTGACGTTGTATGCAACTTGATTTGAGTGCAGGGAAGTGGTGTTAATACCATTCATCTTATCTAACTTGGAATACACTACTTCCTAATCCTTGAGAGCTTTTTGTGTCCCAACTCTTGGGTACTGGCTTCTGGGAAGTAATGGGGAGCAGCTTGGGAAGTGAGGATTGGGATCTGAGTGACTTGGTCTAGGCAGGGGAATTCTGTTGGTGGCTGGCAGATAATTGGCTGACACCTTCAGTCTGAGGTTTTTTTTGATTGGGTGATGAGGTAATTTCTTTCTCAGGTTTGAGATTGACTGTGAGAATTTCTGAGTCTTGTAGCTTAACTGATGTGCTGTTCACAACCAATTTACTGGCTGTAAAAACAGTAACCTCCGAGGCTGCAAGATGGTCTACTAGTACATCTGTGTATCTGGAGTGATTGGATATGGCAGGGACAGCAGCAGGAATCATAGTTTTACCAGATCTTCTAGTTGAATTCTGCAGCAGATCTGATTTAGGGTGGCATTGGACACACCCTTCCCAATTATAGCATTGAGACAGTGTGCCCCAATGCCTTTGGGAGCCGCAAGCTCCCTGGGCCAGTTTTTACTGGCCCCAGGCCAGGTCCCACCCGGTGGGCAGTTCAAACTTCTTAAATGGGTTAAGGCAGTTTGGACTGCCCCACACCCACCCTGGTGGGTGGTTGGGGGTTTAATTCCCCCAGCAGGCTTTTGCGATTGCCCGCGCTTTTGCTTAGTAACCCGGAGTGGGGGTTTGAACCCTGTTCCAGGCGCCGTAAGGCTGGCTCTTACATTGTGACATCTTTCCCTGGGGCACTGGAAAGCTTAGCTTTTAGGTCTTTCTTGAGAATACCCAGGATTATTGACTGGTATTGCATCAATTTTGGCATTAGGGGAAGGTAGTCCAGAATTTTTTTGGGTGTTCCTTGCCTTATAAAGGTGGAGCTGGTCATGGTAAATGGGCTTCAACCCATTACATGTACTGATTCCTTTGGTGAGGTAAGGTTCATTAGGCTTTCTATGACAACACCTGGTCCTCTTAATTCTGGTTTCAAGTTATGTAGATCATGGTTGACTACCCAGATCTCATCTCCTACTTGGAATTGTTCCTCTTGTATTGCTATTGATTCTCTCTCCACTGTTCCTCCTCTTTGATTTCCTGGTCTTTTCTGGCTTGTTGTATTGCAGGATAATTTTTCCAGGTACCTTTTTAGATAGGATAAGCATGGTGTCATGAATGACATTCCAATACTTGTATTGAAAGCCTAAGAGTCAAACCCCAGTCCCCTGAAGGCAGATCAGACCCCCAGGACGGTCCAGGACCAGCCAATCCAATAAGTCATAGACTCAAATTGTTGAATTACTCCACGGCCCGCCGGTTTAATACTGAAGATTCCCTGAATGGTTGCTAAATTGCCACCAAACCAGCGCCACTGAAGACCCATGCCTACACAGGTGATGCGGTCTGCTTAAAGAAGGCTGGGGAAAGACCCATCACTAGCCCTGCCAACAAAACACCAGCTGTTGCCAGTTGCCAGTCCAAAAAAGGTATTGCAATTGGCCAGCTCAGGTGACGTGGTGAACAACGACGGCAAAACAAAGCATTGTCACTTCTGTTCCCCAGAGCCAGTCCAGCCAAGACCCGCCAAACCGGTGCCACTGAGGGCCCAGACCTATGCAGAAGCCGTGGTTTGAACAAGACCCACTATTAGCCCTGCCAATAAGCACCCACTTCTGCCAGTCCCTAGTCCAGGAAGGGGAATACAATTAGGCTGCTCAGGTGACATGGTGAACCAAAGCGGCAAAATTAAGCATTCCTGTTTGCCAGAGTGTACCCAACCAGGACCCAATGCCCTCCAGACCCCAAGCCAAGATCCATGCCATACTGGCAAACCGCCCATGGACCCAAAGCCTGTGAAAGGCAAAAAAGAAAATTCACATGGTATAAAAATGCTGGCGGTGTGATGATGACCACATTGTCATTTTTGATAATAAAGTTTATGAACCTTTGGTTCAAACAAATTCTACCCTATCTAGTCTTAGTGATCTTCCATCTTAATTCCAGCCAAGTAGACAACCAGGCCGCCGCCCCCTCCAGAGACCAACCTGCTGAACCGCCCCAGGCATTATACTGTCCCCTAGGAGCCCCCTTTGGACCTGTGCACTTTACTGAATACCCGCCCAACCTGGCCTATCCAGAGTACAACTTGGAAACCATCCTCATTGCCAACCCATTGGCAAGGACTAGAAGTACCAAAGATATGGGACGTGAAGGAAAGAGGATTGAGATACCGCCCTTATTGTTCAAGGACAAGTACAACTACCTACCAGCGTACTTTGTTCCCATGACTCTACCATTAACCCCAAGACCAGACCGCCCAATGGAACCTGCCACCGCAGCCAAGACCACCTCTACCCAACTGTTTGGAGTACTCTATATTACTTTGACAGGATTGGTGGATTCCATGTTCCCCAACTCTAGACCCTGGTCCTTGCTCAGACAATCTTTATCTTACATTATCAAGTTAGCACCCATTCTATGGTGGGCCTTACCCGCTGGCTCGGCCGCACCTCACCCTGAGCCGCCCAATGCCTCTACCTATGACTGGCTTCCTGACAAATGGCCTCAGAGTGATACTAATAATGTATGACTTGTGCCCATAGACAACTCTATATGGGCTTTGCCCATGTTACAGTTCACACAGATGTAGAACATCATTAGCGCTATCAGAAGCATGTCCACCCAAAGCTGTGGATTGTTGGCAGACAATTTACTGAGTGCCTCTACAAGGGAACTATTCAATCTTTCTACTATCATATTTGCTTATGGTTAATAAGGCTGGCAACTGTATGCTTTATTCTATTCTTAGTGTTGCAACTGAACCAATGAGGATTCAGTATTTGGATTGAGGAAGACAATAGTCAAATATAAAGGACAGGAATAATAAGAATAAGGTATTGTTTATTCTAGAATGCTGCAATTAATATACTATATGGGAAAGCCACCAGGCCACAAGAGGGTGGTATGATGGCATGTTCCATGTAAGAATTGGAGCCAAAGAATAACTTGTGCTGGATCAGCAGGTCAAATTGGTAGCGCTCCTAATTAGAAGAAAGTGCCTGCAGTTTGACATTGCCATCAGATTGGTTCATGTCGTTAGATACATCAAGGGACAGCTCATTGAGAGCCCCTGTGTATTGTGAGATATGTTGGAAGGCAAGTCTGGAAACTTGGTTGCAACACCCCCCTTGCCCCCTGCTTGTTGTCAGACACCAGGGTTGGAGTTTGCAGGAGATCTGGGAAGGTCTGCATAAACAACTTTTGTGTTGGGATGACGCAGCAGGGGCGTAAACAATTGTGGTGAAGCTTCTTGGTGTTCCCTTGGGCGTCCTCCAGCTGATAGGTATGGTTGTCATAGACCACGGCTATCTTGAAGGGCCCTAAGTGGTTGGGTTCTAACTTAGCTGAATTGGGGTTGAGGGTATAGACAGTGTCACTTGCGGCGTATCTGGCCTTGAGGTGTTAAGTCCCTCCCTCAATTTGTTTGTGCTTGATTTCTCAGGCTTTGGTGCGCCACTGTCTCAGAGAAGGGGTAGGCAACAAGGGGGGTTTTGTGGATACTGTGGATTGTAGTTTCCCTTGTTCTACTCCTGCCAAGCTGTTGGGCATCCCAAAGGCCAGGCTGCTGGGGCTGAACACGGTGCCCCTGTTGCTTCTCACTTGTAAGATGAGCAGGGCGGTGGGCAAGTGTTCAGTCCACACGGTATTAGGATGTTCCTGTGAGAGTTTGGCAATCAGTTAGACCAGTGAGCCATTCAGCTGCTTCACACGTCCATTGGCTTGCATATGGTATGGAGTTGTGACTATTTGTTGTAGGGAATTTTTTGGCGCAGTATGCTTTCATGACATGTCCAACAAGCTTGGGGCCCCTTTCTGTAATGAGGCGTTTATTTTGTCCAAAACAGGCCACAATTTCATTGCCAATGAAGCAAGTGATGGTGGTGGTGGTGTGGTTAGTAGTTGCCCATGATATTAGCCAACAGGTGAAGTAGTCAATGGCTGTGATGATGTATTTCTTCCCAAATCTGTCTTTGGGGAGGGGTCTGGCAATGTTGAGGGCCCACTGTTTGAAGGGTTCCATGTCCTTAATGGGTAGGACAGACTTGGGGGATACAGGCTTTGATGTATTCTTTTCACACAACACACTTGTCTCAAGGAGATCCAAGATGTCTTGACGCATACACGTCCACCAAACCTTATGTTTCATGATTTCAAAGAGGTCACGTCCTCTGACATGGCCCAAGTTGTGGTGGTAGTGCAGTATGGTGTCATCTTGCTGTGTGATGGGAATATAGGGTGTCTTCTCTCCTGTCTCTGCACGGCAGCAGATATTGCCTGCATCAGTGGTGAACTGACTTTCATTGTACTTCAGTTTGGAGATGGTTACCAAATTAAGACCTTCATAGCGGGTTGCTTCAGGTCAGAGGTAAAGCATTGGCCAATTGGGGCCCAAACCATTGTCCCTGGTGATGGACGCCATGTAGAGCCTTAAGAGGACATCTGCTGTGACAAGCTCTTTCCCAGGCTTGTATTTGATACACAACTGGTAAGGAGATAGGCACCTGACCTAGCCTGCCTGGCAGCGTGTCAAGTGGGACTGTGTGTTGAAGTATTGGAGTGACTTGTGGTCTGTCAGGACACAGGGTGGAAAGGTGGCTCCTTCCAGGTAACAGCGCCATTTCTCAATTCAGTGCACAATTGCTGCTAGCCCTTTATCATGTATGAGATAGCGTTGTTCTGAGTTAGTAAACTTCCTGGACTCATATGCCACAGGGAGGAAGATGCCTTTGTCAGTTTCTACCCGTAGCACACCCCCTATGGCCCTGTCAGAGGCGTCAGTCTTGAGTTTGTACTGGCAGCTCCGATTAGGGAACTGCAATACAGGTGCAGTTTTAAGTCTTTGCTTCAACATCTCAAAGGCTTGATCTCTGACAGGGGTCCATTGGAAGCGTTGTTTGATATTTTGGAGCTTGGTGAGAGGTGCAATAAGTCCCCTGCAATTGGGGATAAATTTACGCACATAGGCAACCACGCCCAAGAAGGTCCACACCTGGCCGACATCAGTAGGGGGCGGCATGCTGGTGATTGCCTTGATTTTGGTGGGGTTAGGCTTTATCCCTTGGGCAGAGATGGTATGCCCAAGGAACAAGAGCTCTGACTTGATGAATTCACATTTGGAGGGCTTAGCCTGCACCTGGTTTTTCTGAAGGGTGTTAAGGAAAGCACAGATGTGTTGGAGGTGTGTGGTTTGATCTTGAATAAAGACAATAATGTTGTCAAGGTACACAACAACACACTTTCCAATCAATTCCTCAAATGCTTTGTTCATTAATATGGCAAAGGTGGAAGAAGTGTTAGTCATTCTGAAGTTCATGACCTGGCACTCAAACAACCTGTAGTGTGTGCAGAAGGCAGTTTTTGCTTCATCCCCTGGTGCAATGTGGACCTGGTTGTACCCTGAAATGAGATCAATCTTGCTAAAGACCTTTGCACCTGCAAGTGTGTCAAACAGGTTGCCAATCAATGGCAGGGTGTAATGGCCCGCCATGACATAGCAGCTTTAAAAAGTCACATTTTAAAAAGTTTGGATCAATAAAGCTACTTCTTTCTGTCATAAAGCTACCTTGATGGTCTCCCTAGGTACCCTAGATCAAAAGTTATGGCAATTTAAAGAGCCAAGTTCAAAAACCCTACCAGCATGTCCCAAAATGGTCGCAAGATTGGATTTCAAATCAAGACAAGCAACAATTAGTAAGCGGGAAAATTCAACCATATCTGCAGCTTCCAGTGATCAGTATTACATGTTCTTACGCTTAATTGAAAGCCCCAGATGAGGAAAATCCATCCAAAGTATTTTTAGATGACCAACTGAGGCAAACCGCGAAGTTCAAATCTGGCCAAAAGAATATGACTAGAATTAGTCAGCTGATGTTTCAAACTTTCAGCATGACCCTCCAGATAGAGAGACAAGGGCCTTCAGGAAGAATCTGGAAGAATCTCAAAGACCAATGTAAATGGTATAAAAAGAACCTAGTTCCCCTTTTCCCCATTGTAATCATTCTTGGTCTGAATAATAAATAAAGGACTTCTCTTAGACTATAGTTTAAATGGATCAGAGTTGGGAGCCCTTGGGCCCTGACACAGGGGGTATTCATTCTTAAAAGTCACCTCATTTAAGGCATGATAATCTGTGAATAGGCAAAGGGACCAGTCCTTCTTGGCCATGAAGAAGACACCCACCCCATATGGAGAGAGCAAGGGGTGAATGAAGCCCTTGTCAAGCGCGTCCACAAGGTACTGGCAGAGGGTCTCATCTTCTTTTGGTGTAAGACAATATAAGGGGCGTGCTTTGGGTAACAACCCTTGGAGTTATACAGCATGCTGGATTTCTTGGGGAGGAGGTAGTTGGTTCAGTGTTTAACTGAAGACGTCCTTATACTCCTTGAGGAGTGTGGCAAGTTCTGGTGGAGGTGAAGTGGTCAAGGGAGGGGCTGCAGATGGTTCTGCACAGATAACTTTGACTGAGCACTGGTTAAAGTCTAGTTCCCCCCTTGAAATTGTATGAGCCTGTCTCTGTTATTATGACAAACACAGTGTTGTGAAGTAGCTTGCTCATTTCCACAGGGTAGATCTGAAAGCCCACCCCATTTCTATTGAGGATGATAACATATGTATCCCAGTCAATGTAGGGAAGGTTGTGACAAAAGCCAGTCAAGGCCAGCAATGACATTGTGGCTGAGACCTGTCATGATTGGTCCAGACAGCTTAACTTGGATTTTCCCCATTCTCATGGAGAAGGGTACTGTCTCATGGGTAATTTCCACTCTTTGGGAATCAGCCACCCATGCTGCCTTAAACCTGCTTGGCACTTGGTCTAGTTGTTGAGCGTCTGCAAATATCTGGTCACCCATAGTTTGATTGGCCCTATTATCTACCAGTAGTTTGTGGGTGTTCTCACAAAAACAAAAGAGATAGGCAAATCAAGTAACTTTATTTGGAGAGTGACTGGCTTGAAGTATGGGGTTGTTGCTATGAGCTTGGAAGACATCAAGGGTTTCAACTTTGCAAATGTTGTAGTTGAAGGGGTTCTTTGCTAGGAGGGATTGAGAGTGAGGGCCAAGTGGTGTTGTAGAACCTCTTGTAAATACAACCCCCAGGCTTTTACCGGGTCCTCAATTTGTGCTAACTGGAGTTCCCCTTTGTGGGGACTTGCTTAAACCCATTTTCCTGTTGGTGTGGCTGACAGCAACCTACTTGGTTGTGAGCAAGCCAGGTGTGGAACAAGGTTGGGATGGTGTGTCATTGGAGCAGCAGAACCCCATTGAAGCCTGATTATTAGCCTCCACAATGGCTTTATAGCAGTCATTGCTGGAGGTGCAACGACCTATGGGAACCCACTTGCAGATATGGGGTTTGAGCCCATTAACTATTAAGGTAAGAAGCATGGCATTCCTTTCAGTCACATCTTCTGGGGTGGTGGCAAGGTATTCAGGAACAGACCCAGTCTGTTTGATAGCCAGGAGGAGAGTCCCTACCATAATGGGCAAGAAAGTCTCACTGAAGCGGGACTTTGCGGCATCCCTGAATAACACCCAGGGGATTTCTATCTTTTGACTGGCCTAATTAGTGAACCAAACTGCAGCAGGTCCTGCAAGGCGGCCTGAAGCAGTGGCAACCCACATAGGCTCAGATACCTGACATACACGGAGGCAGGTCTTGGTGGAGTGGAGCCAACTGACAATTTCAGCCCCTTCCATGCCACCTGGAAAGGTTTCCAACTAGGAGGTTTAGCATGCTTTGGGACAGATCTGACTGGAGCGGAGTGACACTAGCGTTGCGCTACCCAAGGCTGAGTCAGTTGTACACACTTGTAAGTACCAGTTGATCTTGATAGATGATGTACCCGTTGGGGATGTCTCCCTTGGGGATTGGCAGGAAGGTTTCTTGGTGGTGAGTAGCCACACGGCCCGTACTCTGTCCTTTCTTGGGGGAATTTTCTCTTTAGGTAGGTTGTGAACCTACCACTGCTACCACTGTTGCAACTGAACCAATGAGGATTCAGTATTTGGATTGGGGAAGACAACAGTCCAATAGAAAGAACAGGAATAATAAGAATATGGTATTGTTTATTATAGAATACTGCAATTAATATACTATATGGGGAAGGCACGGGCCACAAGGGGGTGGCATGGTGGCATGTTCCATGTAAGGATTGGAGCCAAGGAATAACTTATGCGGGATCAGCAAGTCAAATTGGTAGCACTCCTAATTAGCAGAAAGTGCCCACAGTTTGACATTGCCATCAGATCGGTTCATGTTGTTAGATATGTCAAGGGACAGCTCATCAAACGCCCCCTGTGCATTGTGAGATACATTGGCAGGCGAGTCTGGAAACTTGGTTGCAACATCAGCAAGGTAGATTATGGCATTGATGGCATTGAGTTTTTCCCCTCCATCTGTAACTAGGAGTTCAGGTTTTCCAAACTTGACTATAATCTCTTTGCCAATAAATTGTCTCATGTCATTTCCTTTGTGTTCATTTTTGACTTGTGCTACAGGCCACCTAGTTGCATAGCTTATGAAAGTGTAATGTATTTTTTGTTTTTTAATCTCTGAAAATGGTCCCCACAATTTCCAGTGCCCATAATTTGAATGGCTGGGTAATTGACACTGGTATCACCGATTTGGGGTTTGCCTTGTAGCAGGCATACTTTTCACATAGTTTGCATTGTTTGAGCACCTCTTTTATGTCATCCAATATGTTGGTGCCACCAGTAGTGAGTCTTAATATATTCATTTAGATTCTTAAATGTGTCTGCCCAGATCTCTGTAGTATCATAGGATTGTGTCAATCTTTTTTGCTTTATGGTACATATGGTACAGTATTGCCACTTGGTAATATCAGGTGTACAGTATAATATACATTTTTCACAGGTATTTTTTCTTGAGGACTTTCTCTTGGATGTCCATTGATGTACCAGGTGGGAACCCCTCTTAGAGATTTCCTGTTATTAGCATGGGCCAATTGAGGCCTCCATCAGTGCATAGGAGATGCTTACAGTACAGCTGTAACAGGGCATCTGTGGTAAGCATTTCCTTTCCTGGTTTATACTCAATTATCATGGGGTACCTCTGTATGAGGCTCATCCATTCAGCTTGTTGTCTAGATAAGTGTTGCTGCATTTTAAAAGAACACTAGTCATTTATGTTTGGTTAATATTTTAAATATTTTTGCACCTTCTAGATAACAGCACCATTCCATTAGATAATAGACAATTGCTATTAATTCCTTGTAATGAATAGGGTATCTTTTTCACCTGAAGATAGTTTAATTGATTCATATGCAACATGGAGGAAATAATTTTCTATTGTTTTAATCCTGAGTACTCCTCTAATCTCATAATTGGATGATTATTTCTGGCAACAGTGTTGAAATTGACTGTAAGAATGCAAAATTGAGAATTCAAAATTGAGAATCTAAAAGCAGCCAAGGCGACAATTTTAAAATTTTCAAAATGGCTTTTTATAATGAAGTAACTACTTTTTCTTGACTTTTTTAGTTGAGAGAATAAATAAAAAGTATTTTATATGGTTATAATAATGTTTAATTCCAGATGAGTTGTTTTAATTTAATTCTGAAATTTTAAAACTGTTGACTTGGCCACTGTTAGATTCTCACTTTTGAATTCTTACTTTTGCATTCCTACAGTTGATTTTGCCACTGTTGCCATCTATCTCTAGCTTGAAAATCACTTCTTGGTTGTGATATTTTAAGATAGGTGCCATGATCATTTGCTCTTTCAGTTGAAGGAAATGTTGTTTTCTTAGCAGGTCCATACAAATTTAGTTATCTTGCAAGTGATTGCAGATAGTGGGGCAGTCAGAGCTCTCCAGTTGGGGATGAACCTTCTGATATATATAACCATTCCCAAGAAGGTATAGAGTTTGCTCTTGTTGAGTTGTGCTGTCATGTCAGTTATGGCTCTTACCTTTCCAGGATCTGATTTTATTTAGGCTTTGTAAGCAATATGTCCTAAGAAGACTATTCTTTGGAGAAATCTCTTGGTGGGTTAGCTATAGTTAGTGTTATATAGAGGGAGTACCAGTGAATGTATTTCCAGTGCTGTTTCTTGCTGGGACTTTATTATTATATCATCTAGGTAGACTATGGCATGTTTCCCAATGTGGTCCTTGAACACTTTGTTCATGAATGTCTTAAAGGTACTGGGGGTGTTGGTTATAACAAAATTAAGAACCACTTATTCAAACAACCTGTATTTGGTCCTGAATTCTGTCTTTGGAATAACTTCAGGCTTAACTTGGATCTGGTGATATAGTGTGGTTAAGTCAATATTTATCAAGAAATGAAATCCTCCCAAATTTTCAAAGAGGTTGTCAATCAGAGGCAGGGGATATCTGCTCTTAATTGTGAACTTGTTAGGGGCTCTGTAATTGGTAACAAGGCATAAACCTCTGTCTTTATTAGCCAACAAGAAGAAAGCTGCAATAAAGAGAGATTTGGATGATAGATGAGTCCTTTCTCTAGGTCCTCATCTAGGTATCCCCTCAATAAATTGTCCTCTTGGGGTGTCAGCAGTAGATGGGTTGGCCTTAGGTTGTAGAGTAGTTTTCATACTTTAGATTCAGAACCTGTTGGGAAAAATGTGGGATTGTCAAATTCTTTTGCATAAACTCACCAACTTACTGGAATATTTTTCATCCTTTTATATAAAAAAGTAAGTTGTCCTGGGAAGAATATTAATCCATTAAGTTGGTGAGTTCATGAAAAAGAATTTTACAATACCACATTATTCCCAAAAGGTTTTGAATCTACAGTAATGCTGGGTATTATTTATCCTAGCCAGAAAGCCAAGAAATTGGGGGAAACAGTTAACCAAGTTAACAGATTTAAATCAAACTATTGATCAAAAACAGATTAATGCCGCTCCAGTTTGTCAGCACAATCTGATTGCCCAGGGCAAATTGATACTAATAAATATACATAATCTGAGGGTCACCCAATACAACCTTGTTTATCAGAATGGTCATCAAAAATTAATCACACAAGGATTTTTTGCGTGCTGGAAAAGATACTCTTTGGAATAATGATACAGAATAGGAGCCATGGATTCAGGTGGTATTGTCAAGTTAATAATTTTAGTAAATATTGGAAAAGTTTCACTGTTCAAATCTAAGAGTTAAGTCCTCCCTAAAATACAATCAATAAACTTAATTTATACCCTGGTCTAAAATTATTTCACAATGCATCTAGTGGTTATGTTACTCTGCTACATTCCATACAACTTGATCCTGAATTGAATTTTTAAAGGAAGATGGGGCCCTGCTATTGGTTCTTTGTTGTCTATGCCTCCCAATGTTACTCTAATAACTGCCAATCTTGGGGTCTTTGCTACCAGTCTTAGGCTGAGACAGTGGTTGCTTCCCAATGTCATGAGATTTACTCAGAAAGATTCTTTGATCTTATCCCAGGCCATTTACCTAAGACTCCATTGGTTGGTTTAATCATTTTTTTAAAACAATGGGGTCAACCCCTGGGAAGGTTCCAACCAAGCAGGTTTGTGACCTGTAATCCAACTTCCCAGTGACCCGTAGCCAAATTCAGCAGTCAACATAAATTCCCAGAATCAGCAACATAAACAAATAATGATCCCATATGGTGGATATCTTATTTTGGCGCTTGACTTATTACCAGGATCAAGACACCCCCTTCACCATCCCACCATGTGATCAACGCTATCATGTTCCTACTATCCAAAATTCACTGTGACTATATAATATGTATCTCTCAATAAAGAATATTATCTAGTTTTTAAATATTTTCCCCTTGTAACTTTGCTAAAACAACACAGTTACAACATTGGTAGCAGAAGTAGGTTTCTCATCCTACTTTATCCCCCAAAATTCCACCTGGTGCCCGTACTTGCTGTGGCCAACAAATCCTTAATAGAATCATGTCTGGCCTCCTGCTAGACTGGATACTGTACACTCCTGGTGCCAAAATACCTGATGGTTTTGTCCTCTACCAGAACATGGTGATCCCACTTCCTGCCTTCAATGCCCTGTCAGCGCAAGGTTTCTTCCAAGCATCTGCTACCATGCCCCAAGCAACCAACAAATGTATCATGCCCACCCACGTAGCCCAACATCTGCACAGTGCTGCCTTAGAATTATTTGCAGGGGAAAATGGCAACAACATCACAACATGGATCCAATCTGCTCAAAGCAAACCAACACAAATAGAATGCCCCACACACTTTGGATTGCAGAGATATCCATTTGCCCGACCCACAACACAGGAACCTGGTGAAACAAGTGGCATGATGATAATACAGAAAATGACTGGGACACCTTCAAGCAAGAATTTCTGACAAGATTTGTAATGAAAGACACAGACCTCATGATCATCTGCCAAGTAAAGAACTTAACCCAAACTGGCAAGGTAAAGGAGCTTACTTGAGCCTACAGAATCTCTGCCTAAAAGCTCCCTCAGATATGATGTTTGACAAACCAGCCACACACATCATGTACTATGATTCCCTTAAGCCACATGTGATGAGACACATGAACCTAACCCAAGTAGACCAATCTGCAGAGCCTGTACCGTGAAGTGGAGAAAGAAGAGCAAACATCTAATGCACTGCACAAGGCACAAAACAAAAAAAGGGAGAGACCCAAAGACTCCCACCCAGCTAGGTGCTCCAATCAAACTCCTTCTGCCTAAAAATGGTAGCCACACAACCAACAAGCATGTGTGCTCTAATAGCCATGGCAACAGGAACAATGGCCAGTCTAATTGCACTCACTTTAGAGTCATCAGCACTCAGGAGAACCAGGATGAGGGAAAAGCCTGGGGAGACTACTAAGAAAGCCAAGCTCTCCCTGCACAAAACTCCTGACTTTCCCAAAAATGAGTATCAACCCAAGGACGTGGATCAGTGCCCTATGATCTAGGTTTCCTCAAGAGATCCTGTGATCTACACCGTTGCCAGAAATCCCAATAAACTGATGTCCTACCCTTTCCACTTTTGAAGTTACACAGGTTCAGCCCTCTTGGACTCAGGCACAGATTTTACCCTTCCAATAGCAGCTTTGTGAAAAAGTTTGGGTTATCCACTAATCCTTTGCGGATGAAAAACATGGTTTTAGATGATGAACATCACATTACTTTGACCCGGGAAACTGCCCCCTTTTCCATCACGCTGGAGAACCTCCACTCAACCATCTAAAAACCCATCATTGATTTCCCAAAATTTGATGTTGTACTTGTCCTGGACTAGTTGAGGAAGAACAAACCTAACATGGAATAGTCCACCTCAGTGTTAACCATTAAACAAGAAGGAGTCAACCACAAAATTAACCCTGACACAGTTGACCAACTCCTTTGGTACCACTGTGTTTTACGCATTACAGAGACCCAAGAGGAAAAAATAACTTCAAAGTGATTGATTGGGACTCCTGTCAGTATAAGGTCATACATTTTAAGGACCACCAAGACACTGCTACCTCCCATGTTTTGAAAATTGTAGTGCACCACTCAGAGATTTTTGAAGAGGCACTGCAAGGGCTTCCCCCTGAGAAACACATACAGTACTCCATCCAATGCTCAAGGGAGCAGTACCCAAGGCGAAACCCATATACCAACTCACCCCCAACAAAGATGACACACTTTGTTCTTACCTTAAGGAGGCCTTATAGAAGGGCCTCATTCAACCCCTCCCAATCACTCTTTGGGGCCACTGTATTCATTGTGGTAAAGATGGACGGGTCTCTCAGGTTAGTTACTGACTACCAAGTGTTGAACAAAGTTGCCATTAAGAATTGATCCCCTCTTCTGCTCATTGACAATGACTGTTTTGATGCCTTGGGTAGAGCAACTGTCTTCTCAAAGATTGACCTAACAGCTGGATACAATCAAATTTGCATCAAGGAAGAAGACATCCCCAAGACAGCCTTCCAAACCAAGTATGGCTCATACAAGTGAGTTTTTGCTTAACTTTGGAATGATTAACGTGCCTTCAACCCTTGTTACCTTTATGAATAAGGGTTTTGCACCCCATATTGACAAGCACGTGCTTGTGCATACCAGATGACATCATTGTTTATAGCCCCTTGGTTGAACAACACCACAAGGACCTAGAGGCAGTCTTTGCAACCCTGACACAACGCAAATTACTTTCAAAGCCCTCCAAGTGTCAATTCTACCAAGAGAAGTTCCCCTTGCTTGAGACATGTGACGGCAAAAGAGGGCATCAAGACTGACATCCACAAAATCCAGGCCATATGCAAGATGCCACCTCCCAAGGACAAGCTAGAAAGCTTTGTTCCTTCCTTGGGAATGATAGCCTATGTACAACAATATATACCCGACTGTGGCATCCTGACTGCACCCCTATCTGCCATAACTAGCGCCAAGTCTAAGTTTTTATGGATCCTCCAATGTGACCTTTGCTTCAGACATGTTAAGGAGAAGCTCACAACAGCACCTATCTTGAAATACCCCCAAACACAATGGGGAGTACCAAATGGAAACCAACGCCTCAGACACATCTATTGGGGGAGTACTACAAATCAAAAACAATGATGGTGACTTCCTGCCCGTAGCCTAAAAATTACAGAAACTGACAGACAGTAAAGAGTTGATATCCTATACACAACAAAGAGTTGTTGGCAATTGTGCACTGCCTAGTCAAATGGCGCTGTTACCTAGAACGGCAGGAAGAATTCACAGCACTGACCAATCACAAGTCGCATATCTATTTCAATCCACAAGCAAACCTGTCACGCCACTAAGCACGGAGGATGGAACTACTAGAAAGGTTTAACATGCTCATCCAATATAAGCCTGGGGCCAGAGCTTGCCATGGCGGACGCCCTCTCTTGTCTGTATGTCTGCGCGTCTAGGAGGAGAGAATGGGCTTGACCCAGACTGGCCTCTACTGATGCTCTGGACAAAGAGCAAGGGTTTCCCCCCCTGGCACCACGGACATAACAAAGGAAACAGTCATTAAGAACAAGCACTTATTTGCGGATGTATATGGAACCTTGCATCAGAAAATGGATGCCCAACAGAATCACCATCCCTTATGTCCCCACACATCAGCAAGTTGACACCATCCTATGTTACCACAGGGACCTAGGGCACACAAAGAGCTGCAACCTCTATGCATTCCTCAAATACAAAGCATGGTGGCCAATCCTATACTGGGATCCCCAGGAAGTCTTGGACCAATGCAAAGTATGTGAGAAATTTGCAAAAAGCAATACCCCACCTTAATCAGTACTACCCATTTGCTCACAACTGCCCTTCAAGGTGTGGGCCCTAGACATTGTGGGCCCTATACCAGGGAAACACATTGAAAAGAAATACATCATTACTGCAATAGACTTTGCCACGTGATGGTCAGTGACACAAGCAGTAAAAACACATACAGGCAATGACGTACAGCAATTCATAGGGAAAGAAATAATCAGCAAGTTTGGAAAGACAGAGCTCCTGATAACCAACAGATGCAAGAAATTGACCTCTTAAAATACCAATGGACACCTAACCAAGAATGGGGTCCAGCACACAATGACAACACCATACCATTCTCATACCAATGGACAAGTAGAGCAGTTAAATGGCAGCCTCGTGAAAGCCTTGGCCAAACTCACTGCCAGGAGACCTGAGGACTGGTACAAGCAGCTACTAACTACATTGCTTGTATGCTAAACTTGCATGAACAGATCCACTGGGAAAAGCCCTTTTGAATTGGTATACAGCACACAGCCAAATATCATTTAAGCATTAATAGGACCCAAACTAGAAATCCCTAGTAAAGCTCCCCCGCTCCCAGACCCTCAAGTTATAGAGGCCAACAGCAAACAAACAGAAAGAGGAAAATGAACATCTGCAAAAAACATTTGTCCTCATCTAAAACAGACATGAGGTCAGTGACAAAGTTTGGGTCATGAACGTTGATAAAAGCAAACTACAAACCAAGAAAGTAGGCCCATCAATCATTCTAAAGGTAATTGACAATAACCCTTACCTTGTACAAGTACTCAGAAAACGCAAACAAGACAAAGTTCACCACTATGATTGCCTGAGAACCTGTAAATCAAGACAGAAACAACACAATACTGTCTTACCCACCACCAAACAACAGTTAGTCCAGTATGGCGCCCGGGCTCCCAACAACCTCCCTGACAACCTGCCTCCAGAGGAGGCCAACCTTCATTTGGGGGTGTGTTGAAACAGCAGGATCAAACCACCAGCAAGGTCCTGAGTAAGCAGGCTTGTGACCTGCAATTCAATTATCCAGCCATCTGAAGCCAGGTTAGGAAGTCAACTCAAATTACCAAATTGAACAACATGAACAGGTGATGATCCTTTATGGTGAATACCTTGTTTTGGCGCTTGATTCATTACAAGGATCAAGCCACTCCCTTCACCACCCCCTGTGTGATCAACACTATCATGTTTATACTGTCAACAATTCACAGTGACTATATAATACATATCTCTCAATAAAGAATATTATTTATTTTCCAAATATTTTCCTCTTGTAACTTTTCTAAAACAGCACAGTTACAACACTGTATGTTAATTTCAAATATTTATATAATAATAAAACATTATTTGTGTAAACTTGAACACTAATATATTTAAATTAAATAGCCTTTAAAATTTTGCTTAGTTTAATTGTGTCGGATTTCTGGATATTGACTAATTACAGTTTCAACAAAATAACGCAGGACAGCAGTTAATTGCTCTTAGGAAGGGTTTCAACAAAATAATGCGGGCCACAGGTTGTGGGATCAGTGATCAAATCATATCCTGGAATCAACATAATGTGCATTACAATTAATTAATGGTATATGCAATTAATGCTCATAATAATCCACCTTGAACCACCACCTCAAACATGCTTCCCATAATAATTACTATTCTAAAACTTTAAATGAATCCTAGAACAAGAGGGCTGTCATATGAACCGTCATCTCATTACATCTAGAAGAGTCCAACATGGACTGGGCTGTCAGGACAACCACCTAAGATAAAAGCTTTGAGCCTATTGTATTAGAGTAGCTCTGATTAAGTGAAACAATCATCTCTGTGAACTAGTAGCCAACTGCTGGCTAGCTAGCCCTGGAAGTGGCCCAGGTAGACAGAAAGGATAAAAATCTGTGGAAGATGTCAATTTGCCTTCAGTAAAACCACCCCAAAAAGTCCAGGCCTCCTTCTGTGTTGACCTAATGCTACTTCAGTCTCTTTAGCATCGTGAGCTAACTCGGATAAAATGCGGGTAGGCGGGCCGCCTTAAAGCCAGTCCATTAGAATAAAAGACTGATGATTCCTTACTTGACTTGATGATTGATTCAAGTCCTAATTCCTTAACGTGATCCTCTCTTGGGTTTTATTAGTGGAGAGCAAAAGATGATACTTTTGTCATAAAGTATAATTATCTATAGTAAAATATAGAGACAACTATGAATCTATATCCAGAAGTAGGAAGAGCTGTCCCAAATCCTCCGGGCTTTGGGCCCAGTCAGACTTGCTACTTCTGATGACAACAAATATTCTGAGCCAAAGGTTATGCCAAAGTCACAGGTTCTCTGTAGTTTCCTAATGTTAGAAGACTTAGGATATCAGCTGGCAGATGATAAAATACCATGGTCCACAATTTTCTGACAAATTGTTATATATCAACTCTGGGTTCTGATGCTAAATATTTAAATGAAGCAAACTCAAGTTTCTCTAAATTTGAATACATTACTGTTTTATATGTTTCAAACATCTTTTTGTTTAGAATTTGAATCTTTTTCCTTTAGAATACAATTTTCTTAATAGCTTGAGTCAATATTAACACACAGAATAGGCAATAATTATTAACAATGAGGTGAATATCATTGTTTTTCATATCAGGTGGCACTGGTGGTGCTAAATCAATATGTATCTGTTGATGGCACATGGCTTTGAACTTGCCAATTATAAAAACCACTATGAAATGTCTCAATAAAGGGTTTGCTTTTACTTAAATAAATATTGATATCATTTTATCTTTGATATTTTTATTTAATCATTAAGGTGGGATACACTATCTAGAAAGACGCCACGAAACAAAAGCCATCTAGAAAGACACCATCTAGAAACCCTATCTCAAATTTCTGGCTAAACTTCACCAGATAACTTGATATATTAATAAAAGCCCAAAAAAATTTCAAAAACTATAAAAAATTATATGGATAGACTCTAAATCATCCAAGGATTCCAAATCTGTAATAATAATGTGGTGTCAGCTGATACTGACTATAGTGCGCAAATCTCCAAAGTCAACACATCCCAAAGCAGTGATATTTCTGTATTAAATTTTGACCCTATATTAACATCTATATATACAAATTAAAAGTAACAAACAAAGCATACACCTAGACTTGAAATCATCCAAGAATTCTAAATCTTCAATAATAATGTGGGTTCACCAATACTGACTATAGTGCACAAAGCTCCAAATTCAACACATCCCAAAATGGTGATATTTCTGTATGGAATTTTGACCCTATATTAACATATATATACTAAAAATAAAGTTAAAATAAAATATTTGGAAGAAAAGAATTTATTGGTAAAGAAAACAGATTAGAAATTAGATCCAAGAGCTGTAACAATGCCTTTGAGATGGGTAATGCAGCCTTCTCTGGTGTAATAGGCCAAAACCTCCTCAGTAACACATGAAAATTTGACCTGCTGGCCAGCATGCTTAGATACAACAGCTTTTCCTGTGATGGCCTGGGAGTATAGCTGGTCCCTATGAGCATGCTGAATCTTCAGCTTATTAATGATCACATTAAACATGGGCTTTTTTTACCTTAACCAGGAGGGAATCAATTGTGCCAACCTTCAAGTGATTAGGTGATTCTGGTGACTCCTTCTTTAAACTGCTTATAACAGTTACAATTAATTGAGTCACCACCCTTGCAGATGTGGCAATTCCCTTGGAATACACCTACCCACTGGCACTCAAAGTACTGGATGAAGGGAGAAAATGCTTCTTGGTGCTCAATAATGCAATTGTCCTTGAGAATCTTATTATAGAAAAGGTTAACCTCTTCCTTTCTGACCATGGCCAGAGCAGCAAAGCAATTGAAGATATTTCTGGCCTCTTCTGTGTCATCCTTTAATACCAGCTTATCAAGGGCTGGGTTTTTATCAAGTTCTTGCACAGAGCTTGGGAGTAGTGAAAGGAGCAGCCTTGGGGCCTGCTCCTAAATACCTTGATAAAGGTGTTGGCCTGTGCAGCCTCAAAGTCAAACATCAGAGTTGAATGATAGGGAAGGGACTCTGGCGTGTTTTTGGTTGTTGCCTGCTCCTGGATGGCCTCTCGTTTGACCTTCTTCTTCTTGCAGCCCCTCTTTTCAGTTGGCTCTTCATCAAGAGTGGGCAAGATGGCATCCAGTTTTTGCTTGAGTATATCCAAGGCATGAATATAAGTCTCTTCCCTTTTATTAGGGAGAAAGAAGAAGACAAAGGGGATGGTGTGTTTATTGACCTGACCATGGATGGCCCAAAGCTGATAATTTAGCTTTGGACAAGAGGCAAAAGTCCCATTGGCAAACCAGGTATCACACTTTAGAAGGCATACAAGATCCTCTTGTGTTAAAAAACAAAAAATACAGTTTGGTGAACCTTGCCTATTGTTGTGTAGCAGAAAGGGCTTTCCAAGCATGTTAGTCTTCTGTACTTCCAAAAATACAAGCTCATCAATGCTTCTAGCACTGACGCCAATATTGGCATCAATTGACTGTTAATCAGTCACATACTGTTGGAGTCTGGTCTTTTCCCCAACCTTCTCTCTCTGATCCTCATTCAGGTAAAGGAGAGTGTCATAATTTCAGACTTACACAAGGCCTATGAGAAAGGAATCCCTGTAAGGGTATAGCCTAACCCTGTTGTCCTAAGGCTGGTTGACTATTAAAGGAAGACTTATAATAAATATATTAATAAAAGCTTATTTATTAAGAAAAGGAATGAGGGGATTATATAGTCACTCATTCCATCTTCAGGATGGACAGAGGGCAACATTAACAGTCATGTGAACATTCAGGAAAGGGTCTATTGATCCTAGTACATCATGTGAGGGATCTAAAGAGATCAGGTGATACTGGATAAGTCTCAGAATAAGGTTTGAGTCCCTAGTTTCAGAGATATGAGTTCAACAAGGCAGGCACTGGTTTGGAGCTTGATAAGAGGAACAATGTATTATTATCCAGTAATAGAATCACAAACACTGCTGTATCTCTGGAAGTACCTGAAGATTTGATCAAAGTATAATAAGCCTTTCTAGGGTAGTTTTACATGAAGAGAATGATGGTGTAATAACATTGATAGGCTAAATATTGGCTAATCCCGAATTGATAGCATCAATGCTATTGCATATATGGATCAAAAACAAGTACTAAGCATATCATAGTGAGATATCTTAATACCAAAATTCACAGCAGAAAGCATGCATTACCAGCTCAGTTGAAGTCAAGTCCTTGTTGAAAGGAATGGCTTGGCAAAGGTACCAGCGCATAAAATAATACAGGATCATATCAGAGCCCAAGCAGTCATGCTCAATGGTGAGCTTCTTGACTTGGGTGAAACCAATTTTAGTTAATTGCGTGGGGCAGCCTGGACTATCACAGCAGTAGTGATGGTGCGCCATATTTTTTTCTAATCATTTCAGTTGAAAATGAAGCTGTCCTAGACAAAGCCAGCACCCCCTTCTTGGTCATCATTGGAAAAGAGTCAGGGAAAACAATAGGGGCTTTGAATTGCCCATTGTCATTGCAGATTTTAGCAACTGCATGTAAGTCCCACTCTAGGATAAGCTCCTTCTCTGAGGCTTCTGAACTATGGCCATCAGAGTTATTTTCAGAGCCTCCTTCATGCTCATCATATTTATTAAAGTAAAAGTGCTTCTCCTGGGGATCAGAAGAGGAGTAGACAAAGGGAGAGTGAAGAGGAATGAGGCTATTGGCCTCAAGCCTCAGGGAAAGGCGTGGGGGTCTTATCAGGTGTTGTTTCTTTAGGAGGTTGCTTGGAGAGGGTAGCCTTGGGATTTTTGCCTTGGCAGGAGCTGCCGTGCTCTTGGGGCCTTGGGGATAGTGTTAGTGGTAGGCTTGGGAGGCATCTAAGGGTGAAATTGCATCAGAAAAGTTCAATTTTGGGGACAATTTTCAAAGTAAAAAACAAGAATCTTTGCACCATAAAAGTTAAAAATATTTTTACATTCTTGTAGAAAAACTCTCAAAATATATAATATAAAAAAATGGGAGATTAAGCTTATCTAAAAATGTTTTTATTAGTAGCTAAAGTATGCAAAACTTTAAGTTTTTGGCTGCAGCTGTGTTTCTAGATGTTGTATTCTAAGATGGTGTTTTTGAGATGGAGTTGGGCAAAAACATAGTGATCTTTCCTATTTTTACTTTAATTTAATATTAAAATACCAGAGCTACCTCAACCAGGACAAAGAGTAAACTTGGATTTCTCAAAAAACTAGCTTATGTCAAAGCAGCAGGCTTGACCTGCCAGCAAGGTTCCAAGCAAGCGGGTTTGTGACCCGCAATCTGATTACCTAGTCACCCAAAGCCAGACTAGGAAGTCAACTCAAATTACCAAATCGAACAACATGAACAAGTGATTATCCTTTATGGTGAATACCTTGTTTTGGCGCTTGACTTATTACCAGGATCAAGCCACCCCCTTCACCATCCAGCCGTGTAATCAACACAATCATGTTCCTGTTATCCTTGATTCACAACAACTATATAATCACTATCTCTCAATAAAGAATATTATATATTTTCCAAATATTTTCCCTCTTGTAACTTTTCTAAAACAGCACAGTTACAACATTGGTAGCACAGGTAGGTTGTCCATCCTACCTTATCTTGAAAAACTCTGCCTGTTGCCTGCACTGAGCCACAGCCAACAAATCCTTGACAGAATTATGTCTGTCCTCCTGCTGGACTGGGCCCCATACACCCCTGGTACCAAGATACCCAATAGCTTTGTCCTGTACCAGAACACAATGATTACACTACCCGCCTTCAACGCCATGTCTGCACAAGGGTTCTTTCAGGCTCCCTCCTCTATTCTGCAACCAACCAACAAAAACACCATGCCCGCCTATGTAGCCCAAAGACTGCAAAGCGCTGCCTTGGAACCCTTCTCTGGGGCCAACAACAACAACACTGATGCATGGATCCAGTCCGCCCAGAGCAAACTGGCCCAGATGGAATGCCCACAGCAATTTTGGATTGCGGAAATCTCCATCCGCCTGACCCACAACACAGGCACCTGGTGTGACAAGTGGCACAAAGAACACACCAACAAGAACTGAGACACCTTCAAACAAAACTTCTTGGCAAGGTTTGTGCTTAAGGACACAGCACTCATGATCATACACCAAGTAAAGAACCTAACCCAGACAGGCACTGTGAAGAAACTCACCAGCGCCTACAAGGAACTCCAACTTTATACACCATCTGACATGGCCTTTGACACCCCAGCTACACACCTCATTTACTATAACGCCCTTAAGTTGTATTTAATGAGACACATGAACCAGGACCAAGTGGCCAACCTACAAAGCCTGTACCACAAAGCAGAGAAAACAGAACAAACATCCAACAGCCCTCCATAAGGCACAAACCGGAAAACGAGAGAGACCCAAGGATTCCCATCACAGGCGGGCGCTCCACTCAACCACCCCCTGGAGGCAACAGGAATAACACCAACCATAAACCCACAAGCTCAAACAGACATGGGAATGGAAACAATGGCCATTCAAATTGTACTCATTTCCATATCACTGCCAAGCAAGGCAATTAAGATGAGGGAAAAGCGCAGGAGAGCATTAAGCAAGCCAAGCTCTCCCCACACAACTCCTGCCTCACCCAATGATGAGTACCAACCCAAGGACGTGGACCAATGCCCAATGATCCAAGTACCCTTGCAGAAGACCCAGTACTTTACACCATTTCCAGACATCCCAATAAACTGATGTCCTATCCTTTCTGCTTTTGTAGTTACACAGGCTTAGCACTCCTGGACCCAGGCGCAGATTGAACCCTAGTCAACAGCAGCTTTGTAGAAAAGTTCAAGCTAGCCACTAATCCTTTTGCAGATTAAAAACATGGTCTTAGCTGATGAACATCACATTGCTGTGACAAGGGAAGCTGCCTCCTTTTCTGTTATGCTAGAGAACCTCCACTCCACCATTCAAGGTCCCGTCATTGACTTCCCAAAGTTTGACATTGTACTGGGGTTAGATTGGTTACAAAAGAACAATCCTCACGTAGACTGGGTGACCTCAGTGTTAACCATTAAGCGTGAAGGTGTCAACCACCAGATCTACCCTGACTTAGTGGACCAAATTCTACGCAACCACGTCTTTGTGCGCATCACAGAGACCCTGGAAAACAAGGAAAACCTGAAGGCAATTGACTGGGACTCCTGCCAGTACAAGATCATATACTTCAAAGAGCACCAGAATACCTCCATGCCTCAGGATTGCAAAATTGTGGCCCATCATCCAGAAATCTTCAAGGAAGCTCTACCAGGGTTGCCACCAGAGAAACACATTCAACAATCCATCCAACTCAAAGGAGCTGTACCCAAAGTGCGCCTTATCTATAGGGTGACCCTGAACAAAGACAACGCCCTATGCGCCTACCTTAAGGAAGCATTAGAGAAAGGACTTATCTGCCCCTCACAGTCTCCTTTTGGGGCCGCCATATTCTTTGTGGCCAAGAAGGACGGTACCTTAAGTCTGTTCACAGACTACCAAGCCCTAAACAAAGTTACCATCAAGAATTGTTACCCAATACCACTGATTGACAATCTCTTTGATGTCTTGGGAGGAGCCACAGTCTTCTTCATGATTGATCTGACTGCAGGCTACAACCAGATTTGTATTAAGGAGGAAGATATCCCCAAAACAGCCTTCTGCACTAAATATGGCTCATACAAATGTGTGGTGCTCAACTTTGGTATGACAAACACTCCTTCCACTTTTGTGATCTTCATGAACAAAGTGTTTACGTCACACATAGGCAAGCATGCCCTAGTCTACCTGGACAACACCATTGTCTACAGCCTCTTGATGGAACAGTATCACAAGGACCTAGAGTCAGTCTTTGCTACCCTGGCACAACACAAACTGTTGGCCAAACCCTCCAAGTACCAGTTCTTCTGAGAGCAATTACTCTTCTTGGGACACATAGTCTTGAAGGACGGCATCAAACCCAACAGTCAAAAGATACAGGCCATCTGCAAGATGCTGCCACCCAAGGATAAGTCAGAACTCTGCACCTTCTAGGGGTATGGATGCCTATGTAGGCCGCTTCATATCTGACTGTGGCATTTTGACTGCCCCCTTATCTACCATAACAGGCGCCAAACCCAAGTTTGTGTGGACCCCCCAACGTAACCTCTGTTTTAGACGCCTCAAGGAGAAGCTCACAGCAGCTCCTATCCGGAAATAACCCAAATGTGACGGGGAATACCAAATGGAAACCAACGCCTCAGATGCATCCATTGGGGGAGTAACTACAAATCAAAAATAATTATGGTGACTTCCTGCCTGTAGCTTATTAACCACAAAAGTTGACAGATGGCAAGTGCTGATACCCTAGCCACAACAAGGAACTGCTGGCCATTGTACACTGTCTAGTCAAATGGTATTGTTATCTAGAACAGCAGGAAGAATTCACAGCATTAACCAACCACAAGTTGCTCATATATTTCAAAACCCAAGCAAATCTATCTCGCCACCAAGCCCGCTGGGTGGAGCTCTTGGAGAGATTCAATATGCTCATACAGTACAAACCAGGACCCAAGCTTGCCATGGCAAACGCCCTCTCACGCCTATATGTCCATGCCACAAGAGGGGAACATGGGCTCAACCCATACTGGCCTCTCTTGGTACTACGAACAAAGGACAAGGGCTTCCCCCACAGTACAACCGACATGACAAAGTAAACAATAATCAAAAACAAACACCTATTCACTAATGTGTACAGGACCCTTCACAGAAAAATGTCTGGAAGTACTACCATTCCTTATATCCCCACACACCAGCAAGCAGACACCATCCTACAATATCACAGAGACCTCAGACACACCAAGAGTCAAAACCCATATGAGTTCCTCAAACACAAATCATGGTGGCCAATCCTATGCTGGGATGTCCAGGAAGTCTTGGACCAATGCAAAGTATGTGAGAAATTTGCCAAAAACAAAACCCCTCCAAAGTCAGTACTACCCATCTGCACACAACTACCCTTCAAGGTGTAAGCCCTTGACGTCATTGGCCCCATGCCAGGGAAACACAATGATAAGAAATACATCATCACTGCAACATATACTTTGCTAAAAGATGACCAGTATCCCAAGCAGTAGAAGGCGCGCACTGGCAATGACATACAACTATTCATTGGAAAAGAGATAATCAGCAAGTTCAGAAAGCCAGATCTCTTGATACCTGATGGAGGGAAAGAATTGACCTCCAAAAACACCAATGTATACCTTGCTAAAAATGGGGTCAAACATACTGTGACAACACCATGCCACCCACAGGCCAATGGACGTGTAGAGCGGCTTAATGACAGCCTTGTGCAAGCCTTAGCCAAGCTCACTGCCAGGGAGACCTGAAGACTGTTATAAGCAGCTATCAACTGCACTACTTGTGTGCCAAACCTAAGTGAACAGATCCACAGGAAAAAGCCCTTTTGAATTGGTATACATCACACAGCCAAATATCATTCAAACATTAACAGGACCCAAACTGGAAATCCCAAGTAAAGTCCCCCTACACTCAGACCCTTAAGTTATAGAGGCCAACAGCAAGCAAACAGAAAAAGGAAAATGAACGTCTGCAAAAAACCTTTGTACCCATCCAAGGTAGACATGAAGTTGGGGATGAAGTTTGGGTCATGAACGTTGATAAAAGCAAACTACAAACCAAGAAAGTAGGCACATCAATAATTCTAAAGGTAATTGACAACAACACTTACCTTGTGCAAGGACTCAGGAAGCGCAAACAAGACAAGACCCTACACCATGATTGCCTGAGACCCCGCAAAGCAAGACAAAAACAACGCAAAACCGCCCTGCCCACCACAGAACAACAATTAGTCCAGTATGGCGCCCAGGCTCCTGAAAACCTCCCTGACAACCTACCCCCAGAAGAGGCCAACCTTTAGTTGAGGGGGGTGTCAAAACAGCAGGCTCAACCCGCCAGCAAGGTTCCAAGCAAGGGGGTTTGTGACCCACAATCCAATTACCCGGCCACTCAAAGCCAGACTAGGAAGTCAACTCAAATTACCAAATCCAACAACATGAACAGATGATGATCCTTTATGGTGGATACCTTGTTTTGGCGCTTGACTTATTACCAGGATTAAGCCACCCCCTTCACCATCCAGCTGTGTGATCAACAAAATCATGTTTATGTTATCCTTGATTCACAATAACTATATAATCACTATCTCTCAATAAAGATTATTATCTAGTTTTTAAATATTTTCCCCTTGTAACTCTGCTAAAACAGCACAGATACAACACTTATGCAACTGGGGTTAATAAAGTACCCAGTTGTTTAAAGGATATAAAAAATACATATATGTAAAGCTTAAGATGTTATCTTACATTATTTACTATAGTGAATTTAGTTGTCACAGTGTACTTTTAAAAAGTTAAAGCAGTCAATTTGCAGTGGTGTGTTCTATATGGCGTCCTATGGCACCATATGTAAAAACAGGTTAGTTCTTGTTGCCACATTGGTAGGCACAACTCCTATTGGATGCTTGGGAGCCTAGTGTATTGCATAATTACCTGTTTTGCAATAACGTAATGACCCCTGTATATATAAAATCACTAATAAACATTTAATGTTGAAACCCAAATAACAAAGTTCCTTCTATGATAAGCTCTATAAAGCTAGTATATGAAAAAGGAGTTTTTTTTTAATAGCTGTGCTACATGAAGATAGTACTATCAATGTGGTTTTAATTTGAGTTGATTTATCATATATGGTCATAAATAATATCATACTTTATTCCCAAATCAATAGGGGAAATGCTTGTGATTTATCACATAAAAGTATGATTTTCATGACAAACAAAATCAAAGATAGGTGCTGTAGCGCTGTTTTGATAAAAGCCTATGCGCTACAGCACCAACTAGTAAAGGTACCAGGCGCTGTGGGGCTGCTTTTTATTGGGTTGGATTTTGTCATTACAATCATAAATCTACTACTGATCCAAAATATATATTTCAATTATTCTATTGAGACTATTGCTTAGAAATATGATTAATTATTATATTAACATTTTGGATATTTGAACATGGCACTGTTGCAGTGCTTGATGTAAAAGTAAGGTAGCACCTTGGCATTTAAAATATGTGCAAGGCAGCACCTGGAGTTTTTTGGGTAGCGCAACAGCGCTTCATGTATGATTAGGACTGTGCCACAGCGCCTGTCATTGGGTATTCTGCAGTGATGATCCAAATTCTACTACCAATTAAATTTATATAAATTTTATATTATTAATTCATGACTTAGAGGTGCCAGTAATTCTATTCTGTAAGCTCTGTCATTATTAGCATCATTGATTTTTATACTGCTTTTTTATGGATTTGGCTACTGAAATCCTAAAACTGTGAGCTCTGTCATAATTGGCATCATTGCTTGATTGAAATTCCCAACATATCCCCCACTTTACCAAACACTACTTTCTTTCTTCATCAGATGAATTCCAACAACATCAACAAAAATATGTGTCAAGCCTACAATGCAATGATGGTGTCAATGAACAAAGCATAGTGTAACACCTTTTGTGAAATGCCGCGCTCAGTAGTATTGGTTTCCTGAATTGACTTTGGGCTAGTGATAACCAATTTTGCAAACAGGACTGTGAGATCACTGTGGCCAGCTCTGAGCATAGTACTGCTCCTAACTCCAATGCTGGGACTACCCTGACAAGGACTCCATGTTTGAAGAGGTCTCTCCTATTAACAATACCCACCAAAGCGGCAATTATTCTGGTGCTCAGCACCCCTTTCCTCAATGTCTTCCTTCCACTGGCGCGCCTCCTGCTACCCCATCTTCCATGCTTTACGCCCACCACAACTCCAATAACGTAATGGTGGACTACTCTAACCTTCTTAGCAAGTTTAGGATCTATCATCATGAGGAGACTATGTATAGCTTTGTTCAAGGCATGCACTCCAATGAAGATGCCATGACTCCCATCTGTGCTGGGGAGCTCTATCATGACCGCCATTATGCCTCCTGTTTGGCTGCTGAGGTACGCCTAGGACTGCAGTCCACTTCCTTGGCTCCCAGAAAGATCTCTGCCTAACACACTCATACTATTGGCATCTGCAATGAGTATATTTACAAGGTAGCTTGTGTTAGGGCTCTTGAGCCTGCTGCAGATTTCTCCTTTCACCAAACCTTGAACCTGCCAATTCAGACCAACACCAGCTGGCGCTTCTTGGACACCTTCAAGGCATTTCTGCAGGCGGTGAGTACTGGTGATGTCAGTCTGTATCTTCTCTTGGCTACTGCAGCTTTCCAATTCATGTGGTATCCCCTGAGAGTTGCCAGCATGGCCATCCTGGGTACACTGGTTGTTGCACGTATAATTACTGATCATTGGCTTATCAGCTTTGTGTCACACTACCTCTATAATATTTCTACATAGAAAATGCGTTGATAGACTGCTTCACTATAGGTGCTGTGTTCTCTGCTTGTGGTGGATGGGGCTGTTTAAAGCCAGTCAGTCAGATCTGCCTTCCTATCTGCAACTGGTTTTCAACTTCTCTTTCATAAAGAAAGGCATAAATAGAGGCATTAGTTGACTCAGGACGTAGTATGGCCATGGCCAGTGGGTAATGCCCACCATAGGATGGGTGCTAACTTGATAATATAGGATAAAGATTGCACAAGAAAAGACCAGGGCCCTGACTTGGGCACCATAGAGTCTACCATTCCTGTCAAATTAATATATAGTACTCCAAAAAGTTGAGTGGACGTGGGATTGGTAACAGTGGGGGGTTCCATTGGGCAGTTGGGTTGCAGGATTAAGGGCGGAGTCATGGGGATAAAGTATGCAGGCAGATAATTGTACTTGTCTTTGAACAATAATGGCAGCACCTTGTAGTACTTTCCTTTGCATCCTATGTATTTGGTTCCTCTAGTCCTTACCAAGGGACTTGCAATGAGGATGGCCTTCAAGTCCTACTCCAAGTAGGCAGGGTTGGGTGGGTATTCAGTAAAATGCAAAGGTTCAAAGGGTGCTCTAGGGGGACGGTATAGTTACTGAGGAGGGTCAGCAGATTGGTCTCTGGAGGGGGTGATTGCCTGATTGTCTACTTGGCCAGAGTTGAGATGGAAGATTGCTAAGACTAGATAAGGTAGGATTTGTTTGAGCCAAAGATTCATAAAACTTTATTATCCAAAATGACAATGTGGTCATCCCCATACTGCTGGGGTTCTTATATCAGGTGGTTTTTCTTCTTTGCTTTTTGCAAACTTCAGGTCTGGGGACAGTTCACTGGCAGGACATGGACCTTGGCTTCTGGTTTTGTGGGCAGCGGATCCTAGTTGTGCTTGCTCTGATGAATAGAAGTGACAATGCTTTTTTCTGCTGCTACTGTTCACCACATCACCTGAGCAGTCAAATTTTATTACCCATTCTGGACTGGAGGCTGGCATTAGCTGGTGATTGTTGGTGGGACTGGCAGGGGACCTTGTTATAACCTCCTTTAGGCAAGCTACAAATTCATAATAGGTCTGGGTCTTTGGTAGCACAAGGTTAAAAGCAATCTGATGTCCATTTGGGGAATCATCCTTAAGAGTCTGGCAGATCTCAGAGTAATTCAACAACTTGGGTCTGCAAATTAGCAAGTTGGTGGTTTCCTGTCCACCTTGAGTGACTCAATTAGCCTTTGGAGGGTCAGGGTTTGATTCCAGGGTTTCTAATGTTGATTTCAAACTTCTAGTCTTGACACTTGGCAGGCTGTCAGGTTCCTGTTCCTCCTGGTTGGGGCAAGGCATCTCTGGCGGGCCAGGGCTTGGCCTAACTGGCAGTCTGGCTGGCTTCTGTCTACCCTGGTCATCACAAGGCTTTTTCTGAGGCCCAGGGTTTAATTCCTGGGTTTTCAATACAAGTATTGAAATTTCATTCATGACATCATCCCCTTTCTTCCTGGGGGTCCCTTCCTTCCTAACCTTCTTCTCAAGGTATTTTTGGATGGCTAGCTGGGTGTTGGGTAGGTTGCTTAACAGTTCCCAAGTGCTTTCCTCAGGCGGATATCCCTTCCATTTGATGTAGTACTGTGGGGTTTTGTAGTGGGTATAGTCTCCATGAATATATTTAACTTTATATTCTTCAGAGCGTCCTACTTGGATGGGAGGAGGGTCAGTCTTGTTTTTCTGGTGGGGTAGGGAGTTTCCTTCTTTCTTGAATAGTAGCACACATTGGAAGATGTTATGTATTTTCCTACAAGGGTGTAGCTCTAGTTTGAATGCTAATTCACCCACTAGCTTAGTGTTCTTATAGGGGAACTCCTTCTGTGAGTAACTTCTGGCAGGGAACTTTCAGAGGCACGTTTTGCAAGTCCAAATAGACCTCATCATCATATATTCAATGGTTTTCTGGGAATCCTCTTTTTTTAGAAAAAGCTTTATAAGTCTGGACAGCTTGGGTCAGGTTCTTAAGAAAGGTTTCTTGGGTGTTGTGTATCTGTTCAATCCTGGTTTTTACTGACTTGTTTGTCTCTTTACTGCCAATGCTGGGATCCCAAGATGTATCAAACCCATAATTGGCTTTGAAGGGAGACATTCCGGTAGATGTGTGGTCTTTGCTGCTATAGGCGTACTTTGCCATGGGTAGCATCTTGGCCCAGTTATCTTGGTTGGCATTGGCATAGCATTGTAGGTATTTTTCAAGTATTTGTTTCATTTTTTTGGTCTGGCCATTGGTCTGCAGATGATAGGAAGTGGATACACAGCGCTTTACCCCTAAGTCTTTCATCATCTGAGTCCAGTAGTTGGAGGTGAATTGGGGGCCCCTATCAGTTATGATTTCCGCTGGGGTGCTGTGTTGAGTTAGGATACAGTCATGGAAATTTTTAGCTGTCTCTGCAACAGTGCAGTGGGTGGTAGTAGGGACAAAGTAGGACATTTTAGTAAACATATCTACTATGACTAGAATGACATTGAACAAATTGGAAGGGGCAGTTCTATAATATAATCCATTGAAACGGACTGTCAGGGTCACATTGGTATTCCTAGTGAACTTAGCAGGCCTTCAGGTTTGGATCTACAGGGTTTGATCCTTCTGCATGTCTCACAGCCTTCAATGTAGGCAGCCACGTTTTGTCCAGTTGGGGCCAAGCAAATTCTTCTTTATTCCTTGGAGTGTCTTGAGTCTGCCAGGGTGGCCGGTCATCTCCAAGTCATGATAGTCTATAAGTACTTTGGTCCTTGTCTTGCCTTCTTGTACATATATCCAGTTATGTAGTAACAGGGTAGTTCCTTTCAATGAGAATCCTTTCTTGTGATGGCGGCTCTCTAGGTCTGAGGTCAAGTTGGCAATGAGTTCTGCCAAGTACTTGTCTAATTTCTGCACCTCAATTATGTTGGGTTTATGGGCCATGATCTTCATGTACATCAGCTGGATGCCTAGGCTGGCAGGGTCAAGGAGTACATGGGTGTTGTGGTCTTTGGTCTCAGATGTAAGGAGGGAATTAAGTCTGCTCTTCTGCTCAGTGTGTCAGGTACTATGTTGACTTTCCCAGGTTTATAGTAAATTGTCAGGGTGTAGTTGGCCAGTTCTAGAGCCCATCTGGCCTGTCTCTGGTTCAGTTGTTTTGGTTTAAAGAAATAAACCAAGTTCTTATGACCAATTAGGATCTTTACTGGGAATTCAGCGCCACATAAGTACTGGCGCCAATGATTCAGGGTCTTCTTTATTGTGAGCATCTCCTTATTATAGATTGGGTAGTTTCCTTTGGCTGGCAGCATTTTCTTGGAGTAATATGCTACAGGATTTAGCATACTATCCCCTCCTTCCTGAATAAGGACCCCACTCACCGCAAAGTAAGATGTGTTGGTTTCCAGTAAAAATGGTTTGGATGGATCCAGCATGGCCAGGACAAGGGCATAGGTGAAAGCAATCTTAAGGCTTCAAAGGCAGCGGCACATTCTGGGGTCCAGACAAACAGGATCTTGTCAGAGCCAAGACAGGTCAGGGGTAGCGCAATTTGAGAAAAAGTTTTGAATGAAATCCCTGCAATAATTTGCCAGGCCCAAAAAACTTCTCATATCCTTTCTGTATTTGGTCTCCAGCCAGGCAGTTACTGCTTCTACTTTGTCCTGCGCCATGGCAAACCTGCCAGACTTCACTACATATCCTAGGATTTTGACCTTGGACTGAAAGAATTCACATTTTTTTAGCCTGGCGTGTAAGTTGGCCTGGGAGAGTTTTCCAGTATAAGGTCAAGGTGTTGGAGGTGTTCTTCATGTGACTTGCTGTATATGAGGATGTTGTTCAAATATGCAACACAAAATTGGTCAATGTACTTGCCTAGGACAGTGTTTATCATCCTTTGGAAAGTGCTGGGGGCTTTTCACAGGCCAAATAGCATTACTAGGTATTTGTAAAACCCATATCTGGTTTTGAAAGCTGTCTTGTATTTATCTCTGTCTTTGATTTGGATATGGTTGAAGGTGTCTCTTAGGTCAATTTTTTAGTATTCCTGTGCTCCAGTCAGTAAATAACAGAGGTAATTAGTGTTGGGGATGGGATAACAGTTCTTCACCATAATGTTGCTCAGTTTCTGGTAGTTTACGCATGGACACATTCTGCCATCTTTATTTCCTACAAACAGCATAGGCAACAAGCAGGGGGCTTTTGACACCCAGATGAACCCTTTGTTTGTCATATCTTCAAGGTATGCTTTCAAGGCCACTTGCTTGCGGTGGTTACAGCTGTAGATGGGGCCGTGGTGCGGTTGAGTCCCTGGCAGCAGGTCTATGGCGTGGTTGTAGATTGAATGGCTGGGTAGTTTTGTGGCTTCTTCTTTGCTAAACATGTGGTCCCATTTCTGCAGGGGGTAGATAGTATCCTGACGCTAGGTTCTATCTTTATGGTTAAGAGCTTATTGGAAAAGGCTCTGCCAGAGCTTATACAGAATGAAACGGTATCACAAAATTCAGGTTGTCCTAACGTAGCAGTCTGTTCACAATAGTTTAAGATCAGGCCATGTTTGTCAGACCAGGAGTCACCCATTATTAGGGGATGAGGTAATCCTGGCAAGATAATCAAGGTGGTTGGGTACACATTCTGTCCAATTGTCAAGGGAAGCTCTTGTTTGCGTTTTTAACCAGTGTCCAGAGAACTGTTTCTCATTATTACTTGTAGGCTGAGTTCTGAGGCTGTCAATCCCAGTTCCTTTTCCAGGCTGGTGTTAATAAAACTTTTATCAGCTCCTGTATCAATAAAAGCTTCAATCTGGCACTTGTTTCTCAATAGTTCTATAGTCACTTGGATGAATTTTTAAGATTGTGCAGAGGTGTTTATTTGTGCCAAGGATACAGGAGAGGTATTCTTCTTAGGGCAAGCTCTGGTGATGTTGCAACTGAATTTATGAGGATTCATTATTTGAATTGGGGAAGACAACAGAGCAATAGAAAGGACAGGAATAATAAGAATAATGTATTGTTTATTGTAGAATATTATGATTAATATACTATATTGGGAAAGCCACTACAGCCACAAGGGGGTGGCATGGTGGCATGTTCCATGTAAGGATTGGAGCCAAGGAATAACTTGTGCGGGGATCAGCAGGTCAAATTGGTAGCGCTCCTAATTAAGAGAAAGTGCCCGCAATTTGATATTTCCATCAGATTGGTTCATGTTGTTAGATATGTCAAGAGGCAACTCATTGAGTGCCCTCTGTGTATTGCAAGATACGTTGGCATGCAATTCTGGAAACTTGGTTGCAACAGTGAGATGTCCTGCCTCATGGCAGTAGAAACACAACCAATCTCAATAGTGGTGTTGTAATTCTTTGGGGTACATTCCTGGTTGATTTTGTGTCAGGGTTCTGCCAACACAGCAACTGTGGTAAGTTCAACTCCCTGGTGATTGACTCCCTGGTACTTGACACTTTTTTGAGTACCAGGGAGTCAAGTGCTGCATATGTGAATCTATTAGTATTTTTGGCTTAACTGATTTAAAGCTAATTTTTACTAGTAATTTAGGGGTTCAAAACCAAAAACCAAGGTTAAATTTACTTGAACTCAACTCTGATAATAATTTAGTAAGCTAAAATACCAATTTAAGGGGCAATTTATAAGTAAATTTACTAATAGAAATGAAAAAACCTGTTTTCAACACTCTAAAACAAAAAGTGACCAGTTCAACACTTTTTAAGCCAAATTTTAATTTTATTAATAAAATACATATGCGCTTATATAAAATTTGTTATTTACTATTACAGTAGTTTTTAATTGCTATGGCAACAACCAAAAATGCCTCAGATTTAAACAAAATGATTTCAGATTTAAGCAAAATCCAACTTTCAGGTTAAAATATACACTGTTAACAGGGTTTATTGGTGTTAATGGGCAAAATGAGTCAACACAGCAACAAAGGGCTCACACGCAAAGCAAAACTATTCAAAATACAATCCAAAATACATTGATTCACAAACAAATGGTGTGAGTTAACTTTTGGTGTACATATGTTTACTATATGAATTGGGAAAAAAATACACCCAAGCAAGGTGAGTCAAAACTCAAACCAAAAACAAAACACAATAGCAACTCACTATGTAAACAAAATCACTCACTCAGTGTGTGCAATGGATTGTAATCATGAATGATACCAAGGTATCTAAAATAAGACACACTATCTGAAACATAAATTCAAAAATATTGTGTTGGGTGTTTGAATTTAGCAGTAAAATCTAGGAAAATGGGTGGATTTTTTTGAGTATTCTAAAATGGGCGTTATAAAACCAAAAACAACTAATTAAGAAATAAAAAATCTATAATTGGGACATTGGGTGGGAAAAACTCTAATTAAATATCCATATTCAGATAAAAGCAAAAAATAAAATTAGGGAGTAACTTAATTGAAATTTATTTAATATTTTATTAAATTTTAAAATGGAAGGAACACAACACCAGAGTACCAATGCACCCGTTGTGCGCCGCGGTTGCAGTTGCCCCGCGGGTCAAAGAATAGAGTTAGTGCAACCCAAGTGCCTACTCAAGGAGGAGATGGGAGAGGAGAGTTCCATAGTGACACTGTACTGACTCAGCCAGTTCAAGGAGCACAAGCTTCTAGGGTGCAGAGCATCAACCCTTGGGTCCCCAAGCTGACCCAGAAGCCCACCAAGGTCACCACCACAAAGAAAGTTAGAAACAAGGAGGTAGAACTTACTTTGTATGTGTTTGACGTTGTGTACCGGCAAGAGTTGGTCCCGTCAGCCATGCTGGAGAAGGTGAAGCCTGTACTTGATACTGGCTACAAGCCCTACGTCAGTGATGAAAATCAGGAAGAGGACAAGGAGCCTAAGTTCTTCAGAACTGATGAGGGGCAGTTAGTGTTGAAGAAAGTTGCTGCATTTTACACCAAGGTGCCCATGCCCTGTGTTGTGCCCAATGCCAACAAGTCAACCCCCACTGCTAAAAAGCCTGCTCAGCAGTGCATCCCTGACATTAAACACATCATCCTGCTTAAGCTAATGTGTGAATCAGGCAATTACAAGGCGGCCGCAGCCCTTGTTGGAGTGGATCCCAAATACGCCTACAAGACCTATAACAAGTTCATTAACATGGGTTGTATCCTTGCCGCGGAGAAATCCTTGCGCGTGTTGACCATGCTCACAAAGGAGCACAAATGGGCAATCCGCCAGTGGATCACCTGGGACTGCCATCTTGAACTGGCAAATATACAGGTGATGGTCAAGTCCACTTTTTGGGGTTGAGGCTTCCATTTTCTTTTACTACCATCTGCTGAAGAAGATGTGCTTTTCCTGGAAAAAGCTTGGGGTATCTCCATACAATTGGAATAGCCCAACCAACATTGAGACCCGGAAAAACTATGCAGAGGCGTACACTGCCCTCAAAGCCAAGGGGACAGTCAAATTTTACTATATTGACAAATTGACATTTGCCTCGTCTATGCACAATGCATATAGCTATGTCCCCAAAGGCTCAAATGACGGGATGGCTCAGCGTGCTGCAGTCTGCGCCACAGCCTATTCAATGGTGGCTCTCCTCGGTCCAAAGGGGGTTGAGCTATACCAAATGATTTTGGGATCTCACAATAGCCGGACCTTCCTATCATTTCTCCAATTGGTCCAGGAGCACCTGAGGCGCATGAGCCCTGGCTTCACCAATGTCATTGTGTTGGACAATGTTGGTCTCCACAAAGTGACTGATATTCTTGAGGAATTCCCAATGATCAACACCAGCAATTGGCCACGGCAAATATGCACCTTCTCTTCCTCCCCGCCTATTTGCCCTTCCTAAATCCCATTGAGGAAGTCTTTGGCTGGCTCAAGTGAGTTGTCAAGCAAGGAACTCCAACAGGGACCAAAGACCTGTTTAATTTGCTGCAGGCCGGGATCCATACCCTCCCAGCTGAGACTGTGGCCAAATTCTATGGCCACGCTGATTTGTTCATCCCCGTATGCCTAGCCAAACAGCCAATCAATTAAAGGCTTAGTGTGTCCAATTTTTTTATATTCTCTAATTTACTATTCAAGATCTATTAATTATCATTTTATATTTAGATGTTTTCAACGCCACAATCACATTAAGCAGGACCATCAATGAAGGTTAGTAATTTATTTATTTATTTATAATCATTTTTTATTGTGTCATCTAAGGGTATCCTAAACGCTTGATACTGGATTACACTTCACATTAATATCACTTTTGGCAAATAAATATAAAAATCAAATTAAAAAATTAAAATGTAACATGTACAAATTAGAAGTAGATTTTATTGACATATATTACTATGCTTTTATTAAGACCTTCTCTAGGATATATTTGCAAATCTTGTTTGCTAAAATAAGAATTAAAAATTTTTATTATAATAAAAATAATATGAATTGTAATGAAATTTATTGGAAGAGAGAATTTATTAAGAACACCTGTAGTGAGTTCTTCTTTATGTACCTGCCCTGCAATGGAGGTGGCACACAACCTCCACTGCCACACTGTAGACAGTGGATACACCCTTATTAAAAAACTCCCACCTGCTGGTGAAGGGGAGTAGGTTTAGGTGCAAATGGAGGAGCAGCTTCTCTGGCGGGGCTGCAAACCCGTAGATACCGGCCAGGACCAGGGCGTCCTGGATCACATGATCGACTGAGTTGTATCTGGGGGGACCTTCTTCCCATTGAGTGCAAGCCAGGCCTTGTCAGTCCTCAGAAGGACCCTGTCCAGATCCTCAACAGACACGCCCATCCCAAAGAAGAATAAGAGCCCCAGGTAAACAACCAGATGAAGCCTTTGCCCTGCAAAGGCTTCTGTGAACTCACACAGTTTATTATAGACTGCGCTTATCTTCTTGTTGTGCTTTGTCTTGGCAAACGTGAGCTCCATAGCTGCTGGGACCCCCGTCTTGTTGGCACTCCAGGCTAGCCCAAAGTCCGCCAGGAGGATCTTGGTCTTCTTTACAGCTGTTGCGTCTGCAAAAGCTAATTTTCCCACTGTGCGCCCAAAGTTGTCCAGCAGGTAAGAAATTGTGTGCTCCAAAGGGTAGCAAAAGCAAGCAGCCGCATGGGCCAGGCCCATCTCTGGTACATTCTTGAATAGGAGCATTGCCAGAATGTCCCAAATAAGCTCAATGAAGTTTACACAGTAAACTCTACTGAGGGATACTGGGTCAATGTGGACCAATTAGGCATCCTTGTAGGCAGTAACTATCCACTCAGATGCCTCCTGAAACATCAGAAAGGACCCTTGGACCCTGTCTTGAGCTCTGGCAAGACAGGGGAGACAGATAGAGTTGTTTTGCCACTCATGTGGCAAAATTTGATATAATGTGGGCAGGGACAAAGGGAACCAGGACTTGGCGGAGTTCACCATCAATGTTCTCTAAAAAAAGGTAAGTATTTTGAATTTGTTATTAATTTTATTTTTTAGATTACCTTTGCAGGTTTTCTCCTTGCCGGCAGCTTCAGCAGGCTTTGCCATTCTTTGCGCAAGTAATTGTGCTGGTAATTCAGTGTCCACAGTTTGTGCGCGCTTTGCAGCTTTGAGATGTTTATACATCTCAGGGCCGTCAACCCAGATGGACGGCGCAGAGAGGAAAAAGGACTTGAATTGAAGGCCTTCCACAATGTGCTTCTGGACATTTAAAAGCCTTTCAATTTTTGTTTTGGGGGTGTCTGAAATCTTGGCCATGAGTACCTTGGCGGACACCTTTTCAATTTTGTCCCCTTCAAGGACAGCAGACTTAACTCTTGCTTTGACCTTGCAGTCAATCTCTTTAATTTCAGCAATTGCTGAGTTGAGATCCTTCAAAAGCTTCTCTAATTCTCTCATTGATTTTTCACTACCCATTTCATATGTTTTTATAGCTTTTGCCCCAAGGAATTCTGTATTATTTTGATACTGTTGCCTCTTTGTTTATTCCTTTTTGTTTTCCCATTTACTACATTATTCCATCTTTTTACCCATTTTGTATATGTTTTATGCTCAACTCAATATGTGTTGTTTGCTTTGTGTTGGCATTGTTTCCTTAATTACCATATTATTTTTAGCGCTTTGCACAGCCCCTTGTGAAAATATTAACAACAATTTGGTGATCAGCTAAATTTGAATTAGAAAATTATAGGTTAACTGTTTTTAGATAAAGTTGTTACTGATCCAAATTCAAAACCTTAATGATAAACTTTAAGCCAATTAGGAGCCAAGTGATAAAGTGATTGTTGTGACATAAAGGGTCATTCAATAATTCTTTTATTTATGTGCGCTAATTAATATTATTGGCTGGATCTTTTGCTATTGTACGCCATTGCTGCTGTGGCAAGTTGTTGGTGGACTAGTGCCCAATCAGCTGCTAGGTTAGCACTAGTCCACCAACAACTTGCCACAGTGGCAATGGCGTAAAATAGCAAAAGATCCAGCCAATCATATTAATTAGTGCATCTGCATCAAAGAATTATTGAATGACCCTTTATGTCACAACAATCACTTTATCACTTGGCTCCTGATTGGCTTAAAGTTTATCATTAAGGTTTTGAATTTGGATCAGTAACAACTTTATCTAAAAACAGTTAACCTATAATTTTCTAATTCAAATTTAGCTGATCATCAAATCGTTGTTAATGTTTTCACAAGGGGCTGTGTTTTGGTGCTAAAAATAACTGTGTTCTGGATATAGATACATGGAATAGTAAATATATAATTTTATAGAAATAAGCTGAACATAAAGAATAAAACCAACTATAAACAAAGATAATATGAACAATTGAAATTCAAAATAAAGATAATATAAATAGAAAATGTTTGGAAACGAGGTGTTTATTGGGGCAGAGAAGAGTGATGCCTAGTAGGTAGAAGAGCGCAGGAAGGAAGACGTTGAGGAAGATATGCCCAGGGGGGTCTGGGATTGGGTGGGTGGGGCTGGAAGGTGGGGGGTGGTGGTGGCGGGGGTATGGATAAGAGGATTGCACGTGATGGCTGCTATATAATGCTTGTCATATTCCTTGTCCGTTGTTGGCTGGATGGGCTGGTAGGTGGCAGTGGAACAAGATGGGAGGCGCTTGTCCTTCTGTGATTGGTTGCCCATGTTCACATGAAAGACAATTTGGGCAAACAAGTCAGCAACCATTTGGCAGCCAAAGAGAAAATTGTGGTCAAGGACCCCAATATACAGTAGTTTTAAAAGCTATGGCAACAAGCAAAATGAACTCAGATTTAAATGAAATCTTTTCAGATTTAGACAAAATTCAACTAGCAGGTTAAAATATACACTCTGTTAACAGGGATTTTTGGCGCTAATAGGCAAAATGGGTCAACAAAGCAACAAAGTACTCACACACAAAGCAAAACCATTCAAAATGCAATCTGAAATACATGGATTTACAAAAAAATGGTGTGAGTTGGCTTTTGGTGTACATATGTTTACTATGTGAATTGGTGACAAAATACACCCACACATGGTGCGTCAAAACTCAATCCAAAAACAAAACACAATAGGAACTCAAACCACAAACAAAATCACTCACACAGTTTATGCAATGGATTGTAATCAAGAATGATACCAAGGCATCTAAAATAAGACACAAGATCTGAAACATAAATTTTAAAAATATTGTGTTGGGTGCTTATATTTGGCATAAAATCTGGGGAAAAGGGTGGAAATTATTTTGGGTATTCAAAAATGGGTGTTGTAAAACCAAAAACAAATAATTAAGAAATAAAAATCTATAATTGGGATATTGGGTGGGGAAAACTCTAATTAAATATCCATATTCAGATAAAAGCAAAAAAATAAGGGGGTAACTTAATTAAGTTTTATTTAATATTTTATTAAATTCTAAAAATGGAAGGAACACAACAACAGACTACCATTGCACCTGTTGTGCGCCGCAGTTGCGGTTGCCCCCGTGGGTCAAAGAATAGACTCAGTACAACACAAGTGCCTACTTGGGAGGTAGGCAGAAGAGCAGAGTTCCATAGTGACGCTGCACTGACACAGCCAGTTCAAGGAGCACAAGCTGCTAGGGTGCAGAGCATAAACCCTTGGGTCCCAAAGCTGACCCAGAAGCCAACCAAGGTCACCACTACTAAAATGGTTAGAAACAAGGAGGTAGAACTTACTTTGTATGTGTTTGACACTGTGTACCGGCAAGAGTCGGTCCTGTCAGCCATGCTGGAGAAGGTGAAGCCTGTACTTGATACTAGTTATGAGCCATACATAAGCAATGGCAATCAGGAGGACAACAAGGAGCCCAAGTTCTTTCAAACTGATGAGGGACAACTGGTGCGCAAGAAAGTTGTAGCCTTCTACAACAAGGTGCCTATGCCCTGTGCCTTGCCCAATTCCAATGAGTCAATCCCCACCGCTAAAAAGCCCGCTCAGAAGCGCATCCCCGACATCAAACGCATCATCTGCTTAAGCTAATGCAGGAATCAGGCAATTACAAGGCAGCTGCAGCCATTGTTGGGGTGGATCCCAAGTACGCCTCAAAGACCTTCAACAAGTTCCTCAACACGGGTCAAGTCCTTGCCACGGAGAAATCCTTGCGCGTGTTGACCATGCTCACAAAGGAGCACAAATGGGCAATACGCCAGTGGATAACCCAAGATTGCCATCTTGAACTGGCAAATATACAGGCCATGGTCAAGTCTGCTTTTGGGGTTGAGGCCTCAATTTCCTTCTATTATCATTTGGTCAAGGGAATGCAATTTTCCTGGAAAAAACTTGGGGTATCCCCATACAATTGGAACAGCCCAGCCAATATTGAGACCCGGAGAAATTTATGCAGAGGTGTATACTGCCCTAAAAGCCAAGGGGACGGTCAAATTTTACTACATCAACAAATCAGCATTTGCCTTGTCAATGCGCAATGAGTATGGGTATGTCCCCAGAGGCTCCAATGACGGGATGGCTCGGCGTGCTGCAGTCTGCGCCACAGCCTATTTGATGGTGGCTCTCCTCGGTCCAAAGGGGGTTGAGCTCTATCAAATGATATTGGGATCTCACAATAGCCAGACCTTTCTATCATTCCTCTGATTGATCCAGGAGCACCTGAGGCGCACAAGCCCGGGCTTCACCAAAAAAATTGTGCTGTACAATGTTGGTCTCCACAAGGTGGCGGATATTCTTGAAGAATTTCCATCAATTGATATGAGCATTGCAGTGGGCCCCCAGCAATTGGCCACGGCAAATATGCGCCTTCTCTTCCTCCCCGCCTTTTTGCCCTTCCTAAATCCCATCAAGGAAGTCTTTTGGTGGCTCAAGCAAGTTGTCAAGCGAGGAACCCCAACTGGGACAGAGAACCTTTTGATTTGCTGCAGGCTGGGATCCATACCCTCCCAGCTGAGACCATGGCCAAATTCTATTGCCACACTGATTCATTTATCCCCGCGTGTCTTGCAAATCAGCCAATCAATTAAAGGCTTAGCTTATCCCACTTTTTTATATATCCTCTAATTTACTAATCAAGAATCATTAACTAACATTTTATTTTTAGATGTTTCCAAGCCTGCAATCACATTCAGCAGCACCATCAATGAAGGTTAGTAATTTATTTATTTATAATCATTTTTATTATTGCATCCAAGGGTATCCCAAACGCTTGATAATGGATTACGCAAACACATCAATATCATTTTTGGCAAATAAATATAAAAAGCAAACTAAAAAAATGTAAATCATACAAATTAGAAGTAGATTTTATTGACATATATTATATGCTTTTATTAAAAGCTTCCCTGGAATTTATTTTTTAAGTAATGTTTGCTAAAATATTATTTTATAAAATTATTAATTATAATAAAAATAATCTAAAGGGTCAATATATTTATTGGTATAGAGAATAAATTAGGAGCGCTTATAATGGGTTTGGCAGTATGTACCCACCCCACAATGGAGGTGGCGCACAACCTCCACCACCACACTGTGGACAGTGGATACACTCTAGTTAAAATATTCTTGCCTGCTGGTAAAAGGGAGGATGGTGAGGTGGGAGTGAAGCAGCAGCTTCTCAGGCAGGGCCGCAAACCCATAGATTCCTGCCAGGACCAGGGCGTCTTGGATAACATAGTCAACTGAGTTGTAACCTGGGGGGACTTTTTTCCTGTCAAGAGCAAGTCAGGCCTTGTCAATCCCCAGAAGGACCCCATCAAGGTCCTCCACGCTGGCGCTCATTCTGAAGTAAAACAGGAACCCCAGGTAAACCACCAAGTGAAGCCTTTGCCCAGCAAAGGCTTCTGTAAACTTGCATAATTTATTGTATACTGTGCTTATTTTTTTTCTCGTGTTTAGTTTTGCCAAAGATAAGATCCATAGCTTCTGGGACCCCCGTCTTTTCTACACTCCAGGCCAGCCCAAAGTCCGCCAGGAGGATTTTAGTCTTCTTTACGGCTGTTGCATCTGCAACAGCCAGTTTTTCTACTGCACGCCTGAAGTTCTCCAGTGAGTAGGACAGGGTATGCTCCACCAGGAAGCAGAAGCAAGCAGCCGCATGGGCCCGGCCCATCTCCGGTATATTCTTGAATGGGAGCGTCACCAAGACGTCCCAAAAAAGCTCAATGGAGTTAACACAGTAAAATCCACTGAGGGACACCGGGTCCAAGAAGACCAGTTGAGCATCCTTGTAGGCAGTAACTGCCCACTTGGATGCCCCCTCTTCATGCGTTAGCCAGGCCAATGCCTCCCTGGACATTGGGAATGCACCGTGAATCCTATCTTTGAGCTCTCACAAGACAGGGGGGGACAGGAAAAGCTGCTTTGCCACGTGAGTGGCAAAATTTGAGTAGAACGTGGGGGGAACAAAAGGAACAGGACCCGGCGGAGTTTGCCATCAACATCTTCTAAAAAAAAAGGTAAGTAATTATGAATTTTTATTAAATTTATTTTCTTAGTTTACCTTCTTGGGTTTCTTCTTTTCCAGCGGCTTTGCAGGCTTTGCCATCCTTGGTGCAAGCAGCTGTGCGGGCGTCTCAGTGTCCTCCTTGCAGGCCCTCTTGGCGGGTTTGAGATGTGCATACATCTCAGGGTTGTCTATCCAGACAGACAGCACAGAGAGTGCAAAGGACTTGAATTGCAAGCCTTCAACCACTGTCTTTTGAATTTTGAGTTGGCGCTCTATTTCTTCTCAGGTGTGTCTGGTATTTTGATCATGAGTGACTTGGCGGACACCTTTTCAATTTTGTCCCCTTCAAGGACGGCAGACTTCACCTTTTCCTTGACCTTGCGGTCAATTTCTTTGATTTTGGCAATTGCCAAGTCAAGGTCTTTTAGAAGTTTTTCCAATTTGCTCATTGATTTTTTACTAACCTTTTCATATGGGTCATTATTTTAGGGATTAGGCCATTTTCTAATACACATGCTGCTCAAGTCGCAGCATAACACAGTTCAATTTTGAAAAAGTATCTAATTAACATTTTATATTTAAAACATTAATAACTCAATGAAAAATTAGTATTTTTTCACACTGTAAACTATCAAAATGAAGCTAAGAATCCTATCTTTCTATTGGTGTAAAAATTTTAATATGTATACTATACTTAATATTAAAGCAAAAGTAATTTAAAAGAGTATAATCCAGATTTTATTATATGATTATATCTAATGATATAAAGTAGATCACTTCAAAGCTAATAAATACTCTTTTTCAATATACAACAGATTTTTTCTATTTGACGAAATTGGAGTTAAGCTTGAGAGCTTTATTTTAGCATTTTATTTTATTTAAAAAGCTCAGTTCTTTAGGATTTTATGATAGTTTGAAGTTAGGGTGTTTTTATCACTGTTTAGATTGATTTTAAGGTTCAAGTGAGCTTTGAACATCAAATTAAGCATTCTTTAAATGGAATTCTTTAAAATTTTATCATTTTAAAAATATGTGGAAGAGTTAAAATTAACTTAATACATCATTTAATTGATTTGCATTGATTACAAAGAGGATATGATGTAATAATAATGCTTAGCTGCTTCACATGTATCACTTGTGCATGAAAACTGGGTATTTAATTAATTCTGCAAACATAAATTCAAGTTCAAACTATAATAAAAGCTATCACATCATTTCTTTTGGAATGGTGTCATTTAGCTTGGTATATAAGAGCTAAAGCACCACAAAGCTTCTAAATCCAAAAGACCCCATTCAAAGGCCACATTCTGATCATAACTACTCCAACATTAAGGCACATTTCAGAGATCTGACCTAATTACAGATTCAAAATACTACCATGTCCTCAGTTAAATTTACATCTGCCATGCTACCTTTTTTTTCCTTGGGAGCTTCAACAAAAAGAGAGAGAATTGCAATGTTAAAAAAGGCATTCCTATTTATTGCTGGTGATGATCTTGATAATTTCATCAAGCACTTCCTTACTCAAACTGAATTTGGGAAAGCTCAGTTCCTGCCAACTATTCAAAATCAAAAAAGCAATGAGTTCATTGAAAACTTAAAGGATCTCATGAAATCTTCTCCCCAAAAACATCTCCCAGCCTTGTGATCTCTGGTTACTTCCAGTTACTCTTTAAAAGAGCTTAATGATATGGGGTTTAATATAACCAAAAGTGAGTTTGAATACTCAAGAAAAATAAATAAAAATAAAAATGTAAGTTTAAACAAAAAAAGCCAAAAAAATAATAACTATTCATTAAAAAAAGAAATAAATAAAAAATTATTAAAAAATTGCTGGAAAATTCTTTTGAAACAAGCCAGTTTACAAAAAAAGTGCCTGAAAAAATTTATAAAGATATAGAAAAAGAGATGAGTAATTACTCAACTGAAATTAAATACTCTCTAATTAAAACAAAAAAAGAAATATATGAAAATAAAATGAAATTTCAGTTTCAATTTCCACTTACTATAAATTAATCCCTAAAAATATAATAAAAAGTAAAAAACAAACTGATATGTGCAATATTTGTAATTTAAAAAATTCACTAGAAAAAAAGAAGGAAGAATGTGAAAGTAAAAACTTACCATTACCAGAATCTATAGACAATGACTTAAAGACTATTAATCAACACCAAGACTTTTATGTTCATCAAAATTGTGAATATAAAAAAGATATTAATGAATTAGATGATGAGTGTGGTGTTGTAGTTATAGATTATAAAGAAAAATTAAAGGTTGGAGGTGGTTCAATTGAGACCAATAATTGTTTTTATTCAAAAAAACCAATCTCATTATTAGGGTTTGCATTAGTCTTTAAGGAAAATAATAAAATTAAATATGAATATCATGATTTTTTGTCTCAAATATTATCACATGATTCTTTATTTTCAGGTGAGTGTTTTATAAAAATTCTTAAATTAGATAGATTTAAAAAAATAAAAAATATAAAAGTATGGACTGATAATGGAAATCATTTTATATCATATGAATTTTTATATTACTTATTTAAAGAGGCACCTAAATATATTAAAGGTTCTATAAAATATAATTGTTTTGTAGAATGTCATGGAAAAAGCATTGTTGATGGTCACTTTAGTGTAATATCAAAAACATTAAAAGAGAAAGAAAACCAGCTTTATATTAAGAATATAAATGATATTAAAAATATTTTTGAGCAAGAAGGAAAAAGAAAAGAATTATATAAATCAGCGCTATCAGGCTCAAATATTTCTCAAAAGTCATTCTTTTATATTTATGAGAGAAAAGTTAGGCCTATAAGGAAAGAGCTCAAAGTTAAAAATCTGTGCATTAATCTTTCATATTTGATGAAAGATGGGAAGTTGTATACTTCACCTTTAACATTTGAAAGTTTCTCAGAATATTCTGAGATAACTTATCATTTGAAATCACGTGATGATACCAGAGAAACAAAAATATCAGAAGATGCTAGTGGCGCACTAGGGCAAGTTCATGAAGTAGGGCAGCTTACTAGAGGGTGTATTTTAAATAGAGTTATCAGTCTTTCAAAAACAACAACCTTTTTTTCTGAAACAAACTAAGAATATTTACAATGAGCCAAAGATAGGGTAATAGCATTTATAGCTTTGGGGCTGCTATTACTCTCCCATGCAACTCATCATAAATATTTTTGGTTTGTAGTTTGTAGTAGCACTTAAGATATTTTCAGTAATACTATAAGTTGCAATTTTCAATTCTAAAATTGATGTCTTATTTTTAAAAAAAAATCATTTAAGCCTAAGATCAATTAAAGTTTTGGAATTTGTTGATTGTATTTTAAGCTTTATGAATAATTTGAATATGAATAATGCAATTAAGTTATAAAATGATAAATCTGGCGCCTAGGCATAACAAGAAAAATAATGACCCATATGTTTTTATAGCTCTTGCCCCAATAAATTCTGTATTATTTTGATACAATTGCCTCTTTGTTTATTCCTTTTTGTTTTCCCATTTACTACATTATACCATCTTTTTGCCCATTTTGTATATGTTTTACATACATCTCAATATGTGTTGTTTGCTTTGTGTGGCATTGTTTCCCTGGTTACCATATTATTTTTGGCGCTTGACACAGCCCCTTGTGAAAATATTAACAACAACTTGGTGATCAACTGAATTTGAATTAGAAAATTATAGTGTTAACTGTTTTTAGATAAAGTTGTTACTGATCCAAATTCAAAACCTTAATGATAAACTTTAAGCCAATCAGTAGCCGAGTGATAAAGTGATTGTTGTGACATAAAGGGTCATTCAATAATTGTTTGATGCATGTGCGCTAATTAATATGATTGGCTGGATGTTTTGCCATTGTACGCCATTGCTGCTGTGGCAAGTTGTTGATGGACTAGTGTTAACTCAGCGGCTGATTGGGCAATAGTCCATCAGCAACTTGCCACAGCGGCAATGGCGTACAATGGCAAAACATCCAGCCAATCATATTAATTAGCGCACATGCATCAAACAATTATTGAATGACCCTTTATGTCACAACAATCACTTTATCACTTGGCTCCTGATTGGCTTAAAGTTTATCATTAAGGTTTTGAATTTGGATCAGTAACAACTTTATCTAAAAACAGTTAACCTATAATTTTCTAATTCAAATTTAGCTGATCATCAAATTGTTGTTAATGTTTTCACAAGGGGCTGTGTTTTGGTGCTAAAAATAACTGTGTTCAGGATCTAGATACACGACATAGTAAATATTTGGTTTTATAGAAATAAGCTGAACATAAAGAATAAAACCAACTATAAACAAAGAGAACACGAACAATTGAAAAACAAAATAAAGATAATATAATTATAAAATGTTTGGTGACAGGGGGTTTATTGAGGCGGGGGGAGTGATGCCTAGGAGGCAGAATAATGCGGGAAGGAAGACGTAGAGGCAGTGATGGCCTGGGGGGTCTGGGATTGGGTGGGTTGGGCTTGCGGGTGAGGGGTGTTGATGGTGGGGGTGGAGGTAGGAGGATTTCACGTGATGGCCGCCATATACCGCTTGTTGTACTCCTCATTGGTCATTGGCTGGATGGGCTGGTAAATGGCAGTGGCCTGATGTGGAAGGTGCTTATCCTTACGTGATTGGCTGCCCATGTTCACATGGAAAACCATTTGCGCAAACAAGTCAGCCACCATTTGGCAACCAAAGAGAAAATTGTGATCAAGGACCCCAAGATAGAGGTCGTTGAAAGTCTGAGGGCGGCGCTCCTATAGTGTGGATCCCATGTTAAAGAAGACAACATCTCCCAGATGGACGTCAGCATGGCCGGCAGGGTAGACTGAGGCCTGGTGCCTGCGTCCCTGGATGGCCTCAAGGGCAGTGGAGCTTCCCTCCATCTGGTGGCTCAAGAAAACCCAGTATTTGGAATTTGAGCCATCCCAGGAGTCAAGCAATCCACCGAGGATGTGGCTGTAAGAGTACCCATTGATGAAATCAGGGTTTGTCTGATAATAGACAAAACCCTTGGCCAACACAGCCAGAAATGCACCAATAAACGTCCCCTTCTTGACCTTCTTTCTTTCTTTTTGAGTGGCGGCTCTTCCTTGCTCACCAAAGTCACTAAAAGCTAACAATAGCTTGTAGTAGAAGATTAAAATGACATCATCTGACAAACTAGTCAAGCAACAGACCAGGGTGGATTCAATGGCGGGATCATACAAGGAATCCTCAGTGCCATCCCATTGGTTGCCAGCAAAATTGGTAAGAACCCGTACAGAAGCCACCTTCCCGTACATCCAGAGCTGCACCATGCGCTCAGACACCCAAATGCTATGGTGAGCAAGTTGCTTCTGGACCTGGGTCAAGGGAAGCTTGGGTTGCGCTGGAGGAGGTCAAGCATTATTGGGTATGCCTCAGTTATCTGGGACTCTTGGGCCTTTTTGGGATTCTTGGCTGCCCCAATCTGATTCCCCCTGTTCATCATGTTGTTGAATTCCTGCATGACAGTAGCTTGGGTAAATTGCAATTGGTCAGCAATCTGATCCCAGGACAGACCCTGCAGGTTGAGTGCCACAATTTCCTGAAGAATTTGGGTGGTGATGATTTGTTGCTTGGGGCACTGGGCGGGGGGAGCTGAAGCCTGATTGGCTGAGGGAGGAGCAGGTTAGGCAATGGCTGGAAGTTGTTCTGAATTAAGGTTGCCATCCTGATTGGTTGGTTGGTGGGCAGCTTGTGCAGGGGTGGGTGTGGGAGCGGGGGCAGCACTAGACGCAAAGTGACTCTCAAACAAGTCAAAGCCATATGGGTCGGGGGACAGTAACAGGTCAGCTTCCTTGTTACTTGCCTCAAAGGCTTGGGTGTAAACAGGTGCCTCCACGCTCTGAGCCTTGCCTCCATTGAAGCTGGCTTGACTGCTGCTGGCTTGGCTGCTGGCGCAGTTGAAGATGTTGCTATTGAAAACCATATTGAAACAAAACCTAGGATAAAATCACTAAAAGTAGAAATTTTAAAATTTAATGATTTAATTTTATTGTAATCTTGAGTCCATATTTGGAAGGTTCTCAAAACCATTCCATACAAATCTGGAGCCATGAAAATGAATAAAATGCCTCTGTTCCTAAATTGGATAGCTGTTGATTGGCTGTTATACTGTTATTTTTCTATTTTAGGCTGCTCATACTACACATCTTGTGTGAGTTCATTTTGTTTTGTGTTTGTGTAATCTTGCTTCTAGAGTACTCAGATTTTGTTTCATTTTGGTCCTTCTGTTGGTGTCTCATACAAATCCTGATTGGATTATAATATACTCCGGAATAGCATCCATCCATTTCACTTGTTGTGTCAGTTCATTTTGTTTGTGGTTTGAACTACACCGCTTAATGTTTGATATAATTTTGTATAGTGGGCAAGTGAAATTTTGTTTTTGGTTTGACATTTCATTTATTAACCAACAATATTTAAATTATTTGAATCCTGAATCTTGCGTGACTTGGATTTTGTTTAAATCTGAGTTCATTTTGCTTGTTGCCATAGCTTTTAAAACTACTGTAGAGGTTATTGAAAGCCTGAGGACAGCGCTCCTGGAGTGTATCTCTAATATTAAAGAACACAACATCAGCCAGATGGATGTCTGAGTAGCTGGTGGGGTATACTGAGGCCTGGTGTCCACATCCCTGAATGGCCTCAAGGGCGGTGGAGCTACCCTCCATCTGGTGGCTCAAGAAAACCTGATACTTTTAATTCAAGCCATCCCAGGAGTCAAGTAATCCACCAAGGATTTAGCTTTACTAGTAGCCATCAATTAAATCTGGGTTTTTCTGATAGTAGACAAAACCCTTGGCTGAAACAGCCAGAAATGCACCAATAAATGTCCCCTTCTTGACCTTCTTCCTTCTATTCTTGGCAGCAGCTTTTCCTTGCTCACAAAAATTGTCAAACGCAATTGATAACTTGTAGTACAAGACAAACATGATGCCATCTGTTAGACTAGTCAGGCATTGGACCAGGGTTGATTCAATGTCTATATCATACGGGGAATCCTTGGCGCCATCCCATTGGTTGCCGGCAAAATTGTTAGGAACCTGTATCAAAGCCACCTTCCCATACATCCAGAGCTGCACCATGCGCTCAGACACCCAAATGCCATGGTGTGCAAGTTGCTTCTGGACCTGGGTCAAGGGAATCTTGGAGTCCCGCTGGAGAAGGTCAAGCATGATTGGGTATGCCTCAGATATTTGTGACTTGAGGGCCTTCTTGGGCTTCTTTGCCGTCCCAATCAGATTCCCCCTGTTCATCAGGTTGTTGAATTCCTACATGACATTAGCTTGGGTAAATTGCAAATTGGCGGCAATCTGTTCCCAGGACAGACCCTGTAGATTTAGTGCCACAATTTCCTGAAGAATTTGGGGGTGATGATTTGTTGCTTGGGGCGCTGGGCTGAGGGGCTTAAGCCTGATTAATTTTAGGAGGCAAGTTGGGTGATGGCAGAAAGTTGTTCCAAATCAAGGTTACCATCCTGATTGGTTGGTTGGCGGGCAGCTTGTGTGGGGGTGGGTATGGGAGCAGGGGCAGAGCTAGACACTGCGTGACTACTGAACAAGTCAAAGCCATAGGGGTTGGAGGTCAGGTATAGGTCAGCTGTCAGGATTCTCCTCTCTATTTTTGCTGCTAGGTTTTTTTTACTTGGACTCCATTACTTTATTTTGTGGAATTGGGTTATTATTGGCTCATTTCTTTCAGAAAATTCCTTATTTTATTCTTCCTTGATTTGACAGCATCCTTCTATTCCTTACGGTTAGTATTGAGTTTGAAGCTTACCTTGTTTCCGTTCTGGCCGGGTTTCAAACCTTGGATCTATATTGTTAGTAATAATAATTCAATCCAAAAACCAAATACCTGTTTTCTCGCTCTCCTGCTTACGCCAGCATCCTTGGACTAGGTTTTTCCCGCTCTTCTGATTTTTGCTTTTGCTCTAAACCTCCTGCCAAGCACCAATGCTCCTCTGTTCTCCCCTTTATGCCAGGTTCTAACTTTTTAAGTTTAAACCACAGGAAACATGTGTTTCTGCGGTTGTTTTCTTCCATCTATTTTTTATAACCAATTTTGGTTAAAGTTTCTCACCTCAATTCTGCACCTCAATACCAAGTAATAAAAGGCTTGGTTTTTCCAATCTCAACAGTAAGTTGAGATTGTTTGACTTGCACCTCAAAAAAGGTACTTGTTAGGTTTTGTGGCTTGTGTTCTCTTTTTTTTAACTTAGTTAACTTATTTCTTTCCTTCTTCATTCTTATGATTCCTTTTGACTTTCTATTTCACCAGTTAGGTAGTTTCTACAATAATACACACAATCTGATTATTGATAGTTTTAACCCCCAACTAGTGGTGAGCAATTCCCTGACTTAGAAATCAACTTTTTGACCAAATCCTCAGTCATTAAGACTGGGTTCTATTTTATTTTCTTAGGATTAATCAACCGTCTCAGTCCTTATTTTACATCTTATAAGCTTCTAGGAGCCCTAGTCCAGCTGTTATTACAAACTTTACCTACCTTTTTGTATTTGACCAACATAAATATCAACGGTATTAAAGCTTTAGTCTTTAACCACCTTCCCCAAACTATGAGACCTTACATCAGCTTCCTTGTTACCTGCCTCAAAGGCTTGGTTGTAAACAGGTGCCTCCATGTTCTGAGCCTCGCTTCCATTGAAGCTGGCTTGGCTGCTGGCGCCGTCAAATATATTGCTAGTAAAAACCATTGTAAAAAAACCTAGGATAAAATCACTAAAAGTAGAAATTTTAAAATTTAATGATTTATTTTTATTGTAATATTGAGTCCATATTTGGAAGGTTCTCAAAACCATTCCATACAAATCTGGGGCCATAAAAAATGAATAAAATACCTATGTTCCTAAATTGGATAGCTGTTGATTGGCTGTTAAACTGTTATATTTCTATTTTAGGCTGCTCACACTACACATCTTGTGTGAGTTTATTTTTTTTGTGCTTGTGGAATATTGCTTCTAGATTGCTCTAATTTTGTTTCATTTTAGTCCTTCTGTTGTTGTCTCATACAAATCCTGATTGGATTATAATATACTCTGGAATAGCATCCATTCATATCACTTGTTGCATCAGTTCATTTTGTCTGTGGTTTGAACTACACTGCTTGATGTTTGATATAATTTTGTATAGTGGGCAAGTGAAATTTTGTTTTTGGTTTGACATTTCATTTATTAACCAACAATATTTAAATTATTTGAATCCTGAATCTTGCGCAACTTAGATTTTGTTCAAATCTGAATCATTTTGTTTAAATCTGAGGTATTTTTGGTTGTTGCCATAGCTTTTAAAACTACTGTATATTTTTATTATTAGTGCCCATAGTTGTCAATTAGGTTCCCAAGCACCACTATACTGGATTTAGTGGTATAGACATTAATCAAATACCCCACTTGTTTTACATTATGTCATTCTTGGGTTTGTGGATTAAGTGGTGCCACATAAATTAAGCCCAATTTATTAAGAGATATCATATGTAATTTATAAAAAACTGAAACTCAACATCTTCTTTGTTTGACTCTATCCACTTGCCACCCAATTGGTTTTGTATTTAACTAATCAAAGGCTTGGAACTAAGGCTAAATTAATATGTGACACACTATGAGCGCCACTCAACACTCATCCACTTGACACTTTAACTTGTGGATTAGTGCAGAGAGCTTCTTAGAGTTTTAACCAACACTATGGTAAATAAGTCACTCCAGCTCCTCACAGCATAACATTATTGCTAATAAACACCTTTATACTCATTTACTTTTTTAACTTATGTTGTATTTTTTATTTTTGAGCATAGGAACTGCCTTGCTTTTGGGTTAACTTTTGAACCTGTTTTAAATTTAAGCAAGTTTTATATGTAAAAAACATAGTAAATCTTATTTTTCTGATCAACTCTGGCATACTCAACAGTGAGAATAAGCTTTTCCCAGCTGATTGATAGTGCCAAACTTGACACTTTACTATTTTTTGATTTTTCAACTCCCAATAAAAAAATCCACATAATTATTTTTTTTATTTTTTGCAATTATAATCTACTACTTTTTCTGCTACTCTCCATATAATTTTCATATATTTTTTATTTTTAATTATACTTTTACATTGATTTAGCACTAAGATGTTATGCTGAACCTAAAATCTTTGATGCTTCATCATAAATTCACTTATTTTTTTATGTTTTAACCTTTATATCTATACTTTGAGTTTCTATTTTGCTTCTATTTACTTTGTTATGTTTTTTTTGATAAATAAAACTTTATTGGATACTTTTTATTTAACTTTTACTTTGTTTTACCTCTGCGTTTCATATCTTTTACACTGTTTTATTTAAAAAAATAAATTTTTCTTTAGACAAGATCAAACAAGAACAGCCAACAGCCCAAGCGCCAAGCCTCCAAGGGCTCCAAAGAAACTGCCTCCACTCCCAAGCGTGCCAAGAAGCCTGCAAAAGTAAAGTCTCCCACCCCATCTCCTCCTACTCCTTCCCCCCTCCACCCTCATCTTCTACATCCTCTTCACCTTCCCCCAAAAATTCCTCTCCCAATAAATCTGATGGTGATCTTACTGATCACTCCTTTTACCCTTCAGATGCTGACTCCAAGCCCACCAAGGAGCGACATACCAAGAAGTCAAAGGCTGTCAAGGAGCCCACCTCTTCTTCTGGTAAGAAAAAGGAGGCATCCAAGCAGGCCTCAAAAAACCCTTCCCCTCCTGATGGCTCTTTCCCCCCTCATCTGATCCCCAAGATGAGCCTGAGGAGTACTCCAAGAAGTTCAAAGCTTCTGATCATGTGGCTTGGGATCCACTGGCCATCCACAATATCTGTAATGCAGACAGAGAGTTTAAAGTCCCCAAGCACTTCCTCTGGTACTTCCCAATTATGTCTGTAAAGGGCAACCCTGGCTACATTGCTGATAACTATATCTTTAATTGCAACAATCAAAAGCGCCAAACCAAGAGCAAGCACTTTTTCTGTGAGGATAAGACTTGTGAGGCCCAGCTAAACACTGAGGGCTGGGAGCAAGTAACTGCAGAGAAGGGTTAGCACTCTTGTGAGCCCCCCAATCATCTTATAACCTGGATGTTAAAATGGTACCTGGTTCAGGTGATCACAACATCCTCTCACCTCCGCACATCAGATCTGGCCATCAACGCCCTCCAACATCTCAAACCCAACAATCTCATGTTGGTGCCAACTCAAGAGCAGTTGGTTAAGTTCATAAGCAATAAGCTATTGCCGCCAATCCCCCTCCCCCCAAGGCTTTGGGCGTCCTCTCAGAGCTTACGCTCACCCACAAGCTCAAGCAGCTTCTGGGTGGGGAGCGCTTCCTCCTCCATGACAACAGGCCCACCACCAAAGTCCGCATAATTTGCTACTCAACTCAGCAGAGCCTGATGGAGTTGAAAAGGGCTTTAACCTGGCTAGTTGATGGTATCTTTGCCACTTGCCCCCGGATGTTCAAGCAGCTCTGGATGATCCATGCCCAGATTGACATCCAGGTGATTCCACTTGTGTTCTTTCTTCTTCCTGGGGCCACCAAGGCCATTTACACCCGTGCTTTTACCATCCTCCGCCAAGCACTTTCCCTCCTTCCTGACAATAACAATGCCAAGAAGACTCCCCCCCACACCTGCGCCAACCCACCTGCCTCTGACAAGGACCAGGCCACCCTGGACTCAGAGGGAAAGCAAGGTTAAGAGCTCTTGGGCCTCACATGTGCATTATGGACTTTGAGCCTGCTCAGTTCAATGCATTTAAGCAGCTGTTCAGCGGGGAGTTGCAGGGGTGTCACTTCCACTACTGCCAAGCAGTTGCTTGGAATTTGCAGGCCCATGCTGAGCTAAGCAGGTTGAGCCAGAGGGATACTTTGGACACCTGCAAATTTGTGCTGGCACAATTCAGTGCCTTGGCTTTTTTAAAGCCAGAGCACACTGCGCAGGGGTTTGAGGCTCTCTCAAAGAATCCTTACGTAGTTAAGCACTCAGAGTTCAAGCCTTTCCTTGAGTAATTCAAGCCCCAGTGGATTGGGAAGGTTGTCACGCAGAGGCAAGGCAAGGCCCATGAAAAGGCCAGCTGGAATGTGTACTAGGCACCAGTGAATGATGAGCTCAAGACCACCTCAGCGCTAGAGGCTTATCACAAACACCTCAAGGCCAAATTTGGGCTCCACCCAAAATTCAATAAGTTTTTCTCCCTCCTGCAGCACAAGCAGGAGAAAACCATCTCCAAGCTGTGCGACTTGACAAACTGTGTCCCCCCACCAAGCCCACAACCCGTTCCACTCAATTCACCAAGGCCATTCAAAATGTGGCCAAGCATAAATACAAAGCCTCAGAGATCAAGCAGCAGCTTGAGCTCATTGCAACTGCCCTCCTATAAGGGGCCAAAATGAAGAAGGGGAAGAATGGGGAGGAATAAACTTGCTGTCTTGCTTCTATGGTTTTAATTTTCACTTTTTAGTTTTAATTTTTCTATTTTTTGATTTAATTAGATAGCACTGATTATTTTATTATACATGGTAAGTTTGAGATGAATATTTATAGTTGAAAGTGAATAAATATCTTAATTTTTGTTAATTTCCTAATAAAACAAAAGAAATTCACATTTATACTTATATGAACTATATCAAATAAATATTAATATTTTTTTCATATTTTGCATAACTTTTATTGTTGTGTTTGTGTTTATTTTTGTCTCATTGTAATTTTAATTTTTATGGAAATCAAAAATATTTATATAATGAAGAGTGTAAATTACATAGTAAAATAAGAAATAGTTGCTTATTTCTCCTATTCTTATTAGTTATAGTACACTTTTTATTGCATTTTTGAGCTCTCTGGGGTTACTTTAGTATACCATAGAAGTATAGCTTAATTTTTCAAATTAAAAGTTTTCAGTACATCAAGATCTGTTAATTAAAAAAGTGTCAATTTCCAGTTGTTGATCAGGGAAAAAGCTGAATTCTCACTTTACTATAGTGTCAACTACCAGGGAGTCAAACTTACCACAGTTGCCGCCAACACAGGTAGGGTACAAGTTCTGACCTTCTTGATTCAGGCTCAGCCCTTTGAATAGGGGTAGTACTTCTTCCAGGCTCAGTGTGGGTGGGTGGTGTTTCAACAGGTCTTTCATGGCTAAATTAACTCATTTTCTGAAGATAATGGCGGCTAATTCATCCTCTAGTTGGGTGCAAGTTTTAAGTTTAAGGAACTCATCAACATAGGTGTCAGGAATGTCCTTTCATTTATTCCTGACAACAATCTTTTCCTTGGGTTAGGAAAAGATTTCTTTACACCTTTGATTTCTTCTGAATCTCCTAAACTTATTGGGTTAGTTAGTAGTAAATGTTCCTTTTTACCTGAGAATAATGGCTCCAATATGGCTCCAGATGCTGATGTTTCAACAACAGGGTTCAAACCTGGGTCTTCTTCTGTCCACATTGACAGTCCATCACTTGAAGAAATGGTTAGTATGATATACCAGGACCAATTGTTACCTTTTAAATTCAATCTCAGCCAATCAGATCTAGCGACAATCAATCCAAAGGGTTCCTTTGAGCACTCTGGTGACGTTGGCGTCACTTTTGACTTTGGTTTTGACCTTGCTGTGCCTTTGACAACAGTTTCTGTTACTAGTCCCTGACCTCCTTCCCCAGTTTTATCTGGGGGATAGCTGGGTACCTCCTGTTGCTGTTTGGCACTTTGGCCAGTTAAGCCAAAAAATTAGTATTTTTAAACTACTGAGGTCAGTACAATGGCTTCAAAAAGTCAAATAATTCTACTTTTAACTCAAACACTCCAGGATCTCAAAATTTCTCCAACTTCATCCCCATGGGGGATGATCTCCTTTATGCTACCTCTAATTTATCTTTTCACTACCATGCTATATAAGCTGTTAGGCTATGATCTTTCAATTTGTTCAATCAATAAAGTCTACATTCACCCACTGTGAATCATTTGCTTATTCTTTTAAACTTGACTTAAGCCTTAACATCCAAAACCATGAGATTACCCAAGACTCCTCCTATAGAGTCTCTTGGGTATAAATGTTTGTTTTGGATAATCTTACTGCTGACTGTGTTGGCCAGCAATTTGATGAGTTTGCAAGCAGATTCAGGCACCTCTCCAGAAGCACAATTTCTCAACAGTTCTTGGCGCCAGGTTATACCAGGAGTATGGTAAACTGCTACACCTTTATTACATAATCCACCTCTCAGAGAAGAGACCAAGAACTATCAATCTGCATCCCAGATCCCCATCCCCCAAGTCTTCCGTCCTTTGGCTTCTGCCTTCCTCCTGTGTTACTTGGGGGCATACTTCTTTTTGGGACGTTTCAACTCGCTGCTGAGCAGATATCAAGTGTTCAGAGAATTATTACATCTAGGAATGGTGTCCTTGCCTGTAGGATCCTTGATAACTGGATTAACTCCCTTTGCCTTTATTCATCACCTAGGAAGATTACATCCTAGTGGGTGGGTGCCTGACAATAGGCTTGGATAGGGCAGATTGCTTGCCAGATCTCTAACATAGAGTTCAGTGCATAGTATCTGGTGTCTTGGTCATTGCCAGTGCTCATGAGTTCGGCCTCAAATTTCTAATAGTCAAGGCAAAATTCAACATCTTCAGCGGTGGCTTTCCCAAACCAATCCAGTGCATCTCCTGATAGCATGGTGGCCACCCCCAAGACTTTCTCAGTGTCACTGGGGTAGGTGTTGGTGTTGGCTTGGAAGTGAAGGCAAAGGACTGACATGGCTTGGCAAGCTTCTTCTAAGGTGAGTTTGTCCATCTGGGGCATGCCCACATTGGTCTTGGTCTGGTTCACTATCACATTTTGTACTTGTGAGGTGGCTGGATTCTGAGGTTTTGCACCATGTGCAAGGTCTTTCAGTTCTTTGGCGGGTTGGTTCTTCATCTATGAGAGTATCAGGGAGGTAATTGCCTTATAGGTGTAATAAGTTATTATCACAAAAAAAGCATGCAAGTTGCCCCAAGTGTTAATAACATCTTGAGGCCCAGTTTATCATGTTTTTAAAGAGATTTTCATAATTTCAGGAAGTCAGGCATAGGTAGAGGCATTAATTGACTCAGGATGTAGTACAGCCGGGCCAGTGGATAATGCCCACCATAGGATGGGTGCTAACTTGATAATATAGGATACAGATTACCCAAGAAAAGGCCAGGGCCCTGAGTTGGGCACCATAGAGTCTACCATGCCTGTCAAAATAATGTAGAGTACTCCATACAGCTGGTAGGATGTGGTCTCAGCGGTGGTGGGAATTCCAGGGGGTGGTCAGGTTGCGGGGTTAAAGGCAGGGTCATTAGAACAAGGTAGGTGGGCAGATAATTGTACTTGTTTTTTAACAATAGGGGTGGCACCTTGTAGTACTTTCCTTTGCATCCTATGTATTTGGTCCCTCTAGTCCTTGCCAAGGGACCGGCAATGAGGATGGTCTCCAAGTCCTACTCCAAGTAGACGGGATTGGATGGGTATTCAGTAAAATGCACAGGTTCAAAGGGTGCTCCAGGGGGACAGTATAGTGCCTGAGGAGGGTCAGCATATTGGTCTCTGGAGGGGGCGGTTGCCTGATTGTCTACTTTGCCAGAGTTGAGATGGAAGATCACTAAGACTAGATATGGTAGGATTTGTTTGAGCCAAAGGTTCATAAAACTTTATTATCCAAAATGACAATGTGGTCATCCCCATACTGCCAGGGTTCTTATACCAGGTGGTTTTGCTTCTTTTCTTTTTGCAAAATTCAGGTCTGGGGACAGTTCACTGATAGGACATGGACCTTGGCTTCTGGTTTTGCGGGCAGCAGATCCTAGTTGTGCTTGCTCTGATGAACAAAAGTGACAATGCTTTTTTCTGCTGCTACTGTTCACCACATCACCTGAGCAGTCAAATTTTATTACCCATTCTGGACTGGAGGCTGGCATTAGCTGGTGATTGTTGGTGGGACTGGCAGGGGACTTTGTTATAACCTCCTTTAGGCAAGCTACAAATTCATAATAGGTCTGGGTCTTTGGCAGCACAAGGTTAAAAGCAATCTGATGTCCATTTGGGGAATCATCCTTAAGAGTCTGTCAGATCTCAGAGTAATTCAACAACTTGGGTCTGCAACTTAGCAAGTTGATGAGTTCCTGTCCACCTTGGGTGACTCAATTAGCCTTTGGAGAGTCAGGGTTTGATTCCGGGGTTTCCAATGTTGATTTCAAACTTCTAGTCTTGACACTTGGCAGGCTGTCAGGTTCCTGTTCCTCCTGGTTGGGGCAAGGCATCTCTGGCGGGCCAGGGCTTGGCCTAACTGGCAGTCTGGCTGGCTCCTGTCTACCCATGTCATCACAAAGCTTTTTCTGAGGCCCAGGGTTTAATTCCTGGGTTTTCAATACAAGTATTGAAATTTCATTAATGACAGCTCCTCAACTCCCAGTTGGCCTGGGCCCAAATGTTGGTAATCTTGGCTCACGTGCGCCAGCACGCAGACAATAACTGCTACATGATGATCACTCACAAGTGCCCAGTAATTAACATTCAGTGCCCTGCTAACAATCAGGTCTCTCCTCCCAGCATGTCTTCTGCTCAGCAGCGTAGAGGCACCCTCAACACAAGGGATCAATCCCATTGAGCTGCTGTTTCTTGCAATAAACTTGCTTTTGGTTATCCTCTTTTTTTGTTTATAATTATTTTTTTCTTATTTTTTATTATATTAAGTTTTTAATTATTTTATTTATCTTATAAATTTAGTGCTTATAAATTATTATTTATAAGTGGAGTTTATATGTTGGGGATTCAAATCTGGCGCTGCCGCAGCACTTAACTTAAAATTGAGCGCTGCTGCAGCATAAAAGATATTTTCAAGGCGGCCTGGTGGCGCCCAAGACTTTTACTAGTTGTCTTTGTGGCGCTTTAAAAATGGGTAGTTCTGCAATTGAATTCACCAAGTTCTCATAACCTTATTTGGATAAAACACTTTTTATTTTGATTTGAGATAGTTTTTTGTGATGCAGCTTTTTGAGATGCTGTATTAGAAACCATTATGTAAAAATTGGTAGGACACGCCATCTCAAAAACACCACTTCAATTTACGCCATCTTGAATTTAATTTGAGATGGCATTTTTTGCATTAGTGATTTGAATCACAAATATTAAAAAACAATAAAATAGTTAAAATTTACATATACTTTATTAATGTGGCATCTTGAATTTATGCCATCTCAATTCCATCACTTCAAGTCAGATTAATTAAATCTTATTTTGCTAACTTTATTTACATATGAAATCACTTAGTGTGGGGCGTGTTTACACCATCTTGACTTTACCTCATTTTGAATCACACTATTAATCTTTAACTAAAATAAGCTTATACCCAAACCAAAACAAAGCCTGCTGTATATTGCCAGAAGATGTTCCTATAGTATTAATCCAAGATACTTATACTAAGAACAACCTAAATAGACGCCACTATGATAGTCCTTCTAGTGATTGTCATTGCTGGGTAAAAACCCCAGTTTTTTATATGTAATTTATAACTTTATTATACATGGATATGTTGATAAGAGTTATCTTAATAAAATATTTTAATAGTGATTTTAATATAGAAGGGGGTGATTACGCCATTTTGATTTACATCACTTTGAATTCCACCAAGTTTAATATCACCCAATTAATTCAATGTTCACAATGGATAGGGGAAAATAAGGGAAATTACCTATGACGCGAGGCTACACTATATTGATTCCCTCACCATGATTCCTGCTTTTTCACTTTTCAAAAGTATAGTTTCACATCAATTATCATAGTATTAAAAATGTAAGAAAACATATGAAACTTTGAAGATATATATTTTTGGCCTCCTCTAACCAACTGGGTATTTTTTAACTCCAGTTGTATAAGCTAGTTTTTGAGAAATTCAAGTTTTATTCTTTGGTCTGGTTGAGGTAGCTCCACTGTAGATTTTTTAATTTAATATAAAAAATGGTCAAAAACACTATGTTTTTGAGCTACAGCTCTTGATTACGTCACTTCAAAAACGCCATTTTAAAAGCAAGTTTTCAGTCAAAACTCAAAGTTTTGCCTACTTGTGTTACTAATAAAAATTTATTTTTACAAAACAAAAAACATTGAAATTTTGATATTATATATTTTTAGATCTTTTCTACAATTCTGTGTAAAAAAATTCTCATTTTTCTCTTTAAAAACAACCCCCAAATTGCTCATATTTTTAAACTAATTCACTTTAAGATGCCTCCCAAGTCAATTACCAAAGCTGCGCCCAAGGCCTCAAAGTCCAATATCACTCCTCCAAAGGCCAAAAAGACCAAGACTAACCCAAAGAAGAAGCCTTCTACGCCAAAGCTCCCCCAAGACCCCAACTCCATCACCTGATCCAGAGGGAAACAGTCCTACCCCTCCCCACTCTCCATTTGTGTACTCCCCCTCAGACCCCCAAGAGAAGATATTCAACTTCAATTGCCACTATGATCCCACATCAGAGCCTGAGGAGGAAGAGGAGTAGGAGACTGGTGCTCCTTCAGATGACCAAATTGAGCTCTGGGATCTTTATACCATCCATAATATATACAATCAAAATGGTACCTTTGCTGTGCCTGCCACTTATCCAGCCAGCTACCCCATCATTACAAAGAAAGGGGGTGCTGGCTTTGTCTACAAGGGCTACAGCTTCAGCTGTAATGAAAAGAAAAAGCTATTTGTCAACATCACTTTAAATGTGATACCGTTGGCCGCCCAGCTAGACTCACTACTTATGGGTTCCCTAGATTTAAAGCCCTAACTGTCAACCATGACTGGGCTGAGCCTTTTGACCCCCTTTACCAACTTACCTGCTGGTTTCTTTGCCAGGTGATCCCAACCACCAAGGATCAAACTGCAACTGAGGTTGTCAATGATGCCCTCCTTAATTTAAATGATACCCAACTTGAAACTGTTGATGGCACCTCAAAACTAAAGAGATATCTCACTGATCAGAGATATGCTCTGAGCACTGAAGGCGTCAGTGCTATGTCCATTGACCAATTGATCCTTACTGAGGAACAAAAATTATCCCGCCATGAGGAGAGATTTGCTCTTCAAGATGATGATCAACATGCCCCAAGCATATTATCTGCTTTGCCACAAGCCAGGATCTACACAACCTGCTGAAATGCAAGACCTGGCTCGCAGATGGCACTTTCTCAACCTGCCCAAAGCTCTTCAGCCAGCTTTGGAATATCCATGAGCAGGTTGGTAATCTAGTTCTTTCCCGGGTATTCTTTTTCCTTCCCAACAAGAAGCAGGAAGCATATGTCTGTGCACTCACAATCCTAAAGGCCAATCTTAATGAAATCCTCCCAACCATTGAAGAGGAGCCCAAGGAGGCCAGAGGGCGCAAGAAAAAGGCCCAGTCATAGGAAGAGGAAGCCACCCCAATCAGAAAGCATCCCAAAAGCCTTCCCTATCACAAATATCTGGTAGTGGATTTTGAACAGGCTCAGGCAAATTCCTTCATTTGAGTTTTTAAGAGCTCCCCTCAGGGATGCTACTTCCACTTCTGGTAGGCACTCTGCCGCCGCCTCCAAAAGTGCTCTGACCTTCATGAGCTGGTCAACTCTGAAGGCACCAAAGAATCCAGAGACATCTTCAATTGCTTTGCTGCCCTTGCTCTGGTTAGAAAGGAGGAGATTAATGCCTTATAAAACGCCCTACTCTGTCACTCATATATTATAGCCAACCAGGCAGCCTTTGGGCCCTTTATTGAGTATTTTGAAACTCAATGGGTTGGTATCTTTCAAGGAGCACGCTGCATCAGAAAAGGGCAGTGACTCAATCACCTGGAACTTCTTTAAGCAGGTAAAAGATGGTTTAATCAAGACCACCTCTTCCCTTGAAGGGTGGCATAGCCAGTTTGCTACAAGGGTCAGGGTTCATAAGCCCAAATTCAACAAGATCATGGTCTATTTAAAAACCCAGAAGGCCATCTCTGCCTGCCTCTTTAAGACTGGTATAAAGACCAAGGGTGATCCCCCAAGATGACCAAGGCAGTGAAAAAGTATACTGAAATCAGCAAGGTGGTCCTTGCCTACTATCCTAAGGATAGAAAGCTTGAGCATCTCCAAGCTATCTCAGTTGCTCTTTCTACCAATGTTTGAGTCCTTTCCCAATAAAGTATTCTTTATATTCTCTCTTATTTCCTTTGATTTTACCATTCTTTGACTTTTTTTGGTATTTGGTACAATTCTATGCTTATTTTAAAGTATGGATTAAAGTTATAATAGATGAAAATAGTTGTTTTTGGGTATATTTTAACTTTTGGGCTTTACACAACTATGTTGCTACTAATTGACCCCATTTTTTATTACAGATTTGAAATTCTGAGGGTTTTTTAAGCCTAGAATTTTTTTTTGGATTTTATTTTTTGAGAATTTTTTAGGTAATTTTTGGAGTTCAAAAAATCTAAAATTTTAAAACTGTTTTTTCTTAGTCAAAATGCCATAAATCAAAATAGTGTTTTTACTATAAAATTGAGATAGCTAAAAATCAAGATGGCGTATTTTGAGATAGCATTTTTTGAAATGCCATTTTTGAAATTGCGTGTCCTACCTAAAAATTAACTATTTAATAATTTTATTGAGTTTTTTAATTTTTCTGATGTAACTCCCAGCACCATCTCAAATATTTTTCAAGACAACGTCTTTCAAGATGGCGTTCTTGAGATGGTGTATCCTACCAGAAAACTTTAATGCCAAGTGGGAAATCAAACCCTGGTAAAAGCCAAACCTGGGGACAATTGGAAACCATTCCAACATCAAGAAAAAAGAGTTTTAATTGGCTCACACCCTCTGAAATCAAGGAATTGGTACTTGGCTTGCCAAATGACCCCAAAATCCCCTGCCAGCTTCCCAAGGGCAAAATAGTGAATCAATCCTCTTAACTGACAAACCAGGGCCTGTCAATGGAGCCCAGCTCAAGAATAATTCTTTGATAGCCAATAAGGAGTTTCTAGTAAGTACAATTGCAGTTTCCCAGCAGGATATACTTGGAACACTGGCAACTCTTCCCTTGTTGACATCTTCATTTAATAATTTTTTCTTAGTTAATGCACACTGAGCATTTATACTTTGCAGGGTTTATTACTTTGTAAAAAAATTTATACTGCTGGTGCTATCAAATAGAGATTACCTCCAGCACCAACACCAGCGCTGGAAAACAGAGCAACTTCTTGCTGCCTCCAACCAACCAGTGTCAGCCTTCATTCCATCTCCTAGAGTGCTGGATCAGGAGATATTTCTTGCTCCTGCACCCCTCCTCTTCTTTCCTGGTGTCTCTCTGCTCTTCCAACTTGCCCAGTCAAGCCATACCATGAGTTTCACCACAGGGGAACTCTTCCTTGTTCCTTCTGTCCCATCATATGACTACAGCAAGCTTGGGTTTGCCTATCTGGCCATACTGGGGCTTGCTGAGCAAGTGATTCCCCACATGAGAGCATGACGTAATTGGGCCACGGTTGCCAATTATGTGATGAAGATGGCCCCTGTCATCTACTGAGCCTTTCTGTCTAAACCCTTCTCCTCAACCAAAGGTTCTTTTGGAAGCAACCCAGGCTATGAAAATATTCCTTAACAGTTTAGAGAAAATCAAGGAATGTTCCATTGTTGTGGGAACCCTTAATCATCTGATATTGTTCTAAACTGAGGGACCAAGAAGCGCTACCATGGAATATGTTTGGGAACAGATGGTTGCACAATGTGCTACACCATTCTTGGACCCCTTCTCAACCCACCCATGCCTTTATCTGAGTGATGAGGAAAACAATTATTCATCTATATAGAAGAACTGAACATTGCCAGCAGCTTTAGTGCCAGATAGGTTTTGGCATAAATGCGGCAATAATTGATGGTCTTCTTTCTGTTTCTATTGTACAGAAAAATACCCAATACTTTCCAGGAGAAGCCCAAATCAACATGGTTTTGTATACAATTTTTTTTGGAAACAAAAAGACCAAACTCTGTTGTCCACCATTGATTGGACAGTGCCAGGGCCCAGAATAGACCTGATAGGGAACTGAATAGCATGAGGTCAAAGGAATGCAAATATGAAATTGTGTGATTGCCTGATCAGGTTAGAGAATAAGGTCTCATTAATTCACACCCCAATTCCCCAAAAGCCAAAATTGATGCCCTGGGGAGGCTTGCACCTGGAGGCACTCACAAAAGTGGCCTTTACCTCTGAAATCACTTCCCATTAGACAAACCCTCAGAAGTTGGGGATTTTGGTCCCCAAAAGCCCTCTGAAAGACCACAAGGTTTGGCCCAAGCGCCAGGACTACAAATAGTGTTTTGCTACCCCTGGGCAACCAATCAGAATATTCCAGTGCCAGAGAAACAGTGGCATGTGACCAGCCAGCCAACCAAGATACACTTCCAAGCCTAGAACCAACTTCCCAGTAGTATATAGCTAGAGAAGTTGAAAATCCCTTCCCTGTTGACATCACTTAATAAAAGTTATATTGATTAATGCAATCAGAGCATTTTTACTTTTCAGAAATTTATTACATTATCAAAAATCTCTTACTGTTGATGCTAACTAATAGAGAGTACCTGCAGATCCAATACCAGCTCTGGAAGACAGAGCAACTTCTTGCAGCCTCTAATCAACCAATGTTTCCTCTGTTTCTTCCCCCAGATTACTGGATCAGGAGTTAGTTCCTGCTCCTGCGCCTCCTCTTCTTTCCTGGTGTCTCTCTGCTCTTCCAACTTGCCCAGTCAAGCCATACCATGAGCTTCACCACAGGGGAACTCTCCCTTGTTCCTTCTGTCCCATCATATGACTACAGCAAGCTTGGGTTTGCCTATCTGACCATACTGGGGCTTGCTGAGCAAGTGATTCCCCACATGAGAGTATGGTGTCCTTGGGCCACTGCTGTCAACTACGTGATGAGGATGGCTCACATAATCTACTGGGCCCTTTGGGCTAGACCCTTCCCTTTGACATAAGGCTTCCCTGAAGGCAACTCTGGCCATGACAAACAGGGAGATAATCCAGGTGGAAATCTTTTGCTAGCCACTGTTTGATTGCATCAATGTGCACAGGCTGAAGGAGTTTTAGCTGCTATCTGGCCTTTGTGGATCTTGTAATTAAGCCAGTGTTGCCATATGTGGTGTTTAGTCTGCTAATGTATCTGGTTGTGACACCAAATTGGGACCCAATATCCTGAACAACAATCTTCTGTTTAAGCAATTGAGGAGAGTTAAACACTCACTATCTGAAAACTGATGCCTGCCCTTGGTGGGTACTGCAGCAACTAAGCTATCTGGTTCGCACACAGAATGGTAACTTTTTTGTAGAACACATGATTATTCTTGCTTGCAGCAACACTGTTGATTGTGGAATACACCACATGTGTAGATGACTCTTCAGTTGTGACCAATGGCTCATAGTGAGTATCAAAAACTCAGGGATATGAACTGGACACTCTGGGGTCTAGAGTGTGGGGCCAAGTTAAAATTGGGTAAACAGTGAAGGTGTATGAAACCTTATTGTTCCCAATGATCTTGGTATGAGAGACTTTGGTGGCAGGCCTTGAGAGTGGCTTCTGTCTGGGATTCAAGCTGCTTTTCCTGGCTTATGACACAGGAGGTGGTTGGTTGGTGATGACGCCTTAGGATATCTGTGTATCAGCATTAAATTCCTCAATTTGTGTTCTACGTCTATTCTTGAACCCTCTTAGGTGTTCTCTTAGATGGGCTGCCCACAAGCTGTTGACGGAGCTAGTTGGAAATGGGATAGTCTGTCTATAAAAATAAAATAAAGAATATTTTAGATTAAATATGTGTTCTATTTAGATTTTAGGCTTAGTTTAGGGATGTTGTTTTCTTTAGATTTAGCCTTGAATAGTATAATATTTTATATAATAGTGATGTGAAGTTATAATTTTTAACCTGGTTCTGTTTTAGACAGCTTTAAATTTAATTTATTTTCATGTATAAACATGGTTATAAAATTTTAATTTTTTATTTGATTTTAGTTTTTGTAACTGTGCTGTTTTAGTAGAGTTACAAGGGGGAAATATTTAGAAACTAGATAATATTCTTTACTAGGTGGTTGCCCTGTCCAAGGACAGAATTAAAGTTGAATTTAATAAATCAATTAAATTTATTTTATTGTCTTTTTAGGCTTGTATTACTTATTCCATATTTAATCAAAATTTTATTTAATTGCTTTGTCAGAAAATCTGCAGACCATGGTATTTTATCATCTGCCAGCTGATATCCTAAGTCTTCTAACATTAGGAAAGTACAGAGAACCAGTGACTTTGGTGTATCCTTTGGCCTGGAATATTTGTTGTCATTGATAAGGAGCGCCTTTTGAGGAAGCTTCAAATATGTAATTAAGAAAGAAGAGAAGTATATTTTATTAGATAATACTTTAGACTTATATAGACTTGGCTGTGGAGGGGATTTAGTTGGATCAAACCTAGGGGTTGGTCATGTGTGAGGTGGGTTCAACCCACTGGATACTTGGACAGTCAGGTAATATTGCTTGGTTAACATTATTGGTATGCCAAACGGTATATTGGAAGGGGACCAAATTGGGCAATGGCTGGATGTTAAGTAGGTTGGTGGTAGCCAGAATGCTTGTACATCCAGACCCTTGACATCATCAGAAGTAGCAAGTCTGACAGGGCCCAAGGCCCAAAGGAATTGGGACGGTTCTTCCTACTTCTGGATATAGGTTCATAGTTGTCTCTATATTTTACTAAAGATAATTATACTGTATGACAACAGTATCAACTTTTGCTATCCACTAATAAAGCCTAAGAGAGGGTTTCATTAAGGAAATAGGACTTGGATCAATCATCAAGTCATTATGGAATCATCAGTCTTTTATTCTAATGGACTGGCTTTAAGGCAGCCCGCCTGTACACATGCTATCCGAGTTAGCTTACAACAATAGAAGAGACTGAAGTAGCATAGGGCAACTCGGCAAGAGGCCCAGCCTTTTTGGGGTGGTTTTAACGGAAGGCTAACTTAACATCTTCCACAGATTGGTATCCTTTCTGTCTACCTGGGCCACTTCCAGGGCTAGCTAGCCAGTGGTTGGCTACTAGTTCACAGAGATGATTGTTTCACTTAATCAGAGCTACTCTAATATAATAGGCTCAAGCCTTTTTATCTTAGAGTGTTTGGCCTGATGACCCAGTCCATGTTGAACTCTTCTAGATTTAATGCAGATGACAGTTCTTATGACAGCCCTCTTGTTCTAGGATTCCATTAGAGTTTATAATAGTAATTATTATGAGAAGCATGTTTGAGGTGGTTGTTAAGGTGAACTAATTAATGAGCGGTAATTGCATTGCATGAAACTTAATGCCAGGACATGATTTGGTTGTTGACTCATTGATTCTACCAACCCGCAGCCTGCATTATTTGGTTGAAACCAATTCTAAGAGTGATTAACCACTGGCCTGTGTTACTTAGAGTAATTAACTGCTGGCCTGTGTTATTTTGTTGAATCTACTAATTAGTCAATATCCAGAAATCCTGACATGCTTTATCAAAAGACAATTCCAATCAAATTTATTTAAATTAAAATTAAAATTGTATACTCCAAGTATAAATAAAAACTAAACCTAAATAAGTATAGTACCACTATTAAGTTTAGTAAGGCTAAACTAATTATTTTAAAATTTAGTAACTGATTTTTAATGTCTTTAAAAATGTAGAGCTGATCTGCAAATTTTAAATAAGCTATTGGACATCAAAATCAGCTTAGTATTCACTGAGATGCATTGATTTTATTTTTGTAGTGTGTATTAAAAGTAAATTTAGATAATAGCAAATCGAGTCCGAGCATTTGATTATGATGTGAACCCGATTCCAGTACTTAACTATATATCTCATCATCTAGAGCAGCTAGAGCTATCATGTTTGGTGCCATTTTGATCGGAATCATCTGAAAAATTGATCTACGTCCTCTGAATTTCATGAAAATCATCATATGGAAACATAATTTTATCATAGTTAGTTTACTCCACTGATGTTCTTTTGGGATAAAGCTGTGGCAAGCAAGGTTTACTCTGAAAAAACATGCAGCCATTTGGATCAGGTGATACATCCAGTTGGAATATTCTATTATTTCACTTGAATAATAAGAACTTCGAAATGTCCAAGCCAACCATCTCCTTCTTTAAACTAATATTTATATTTATAATTTAAACTGTATCACTTTAAATTGACCAAGCTCTCTTTTCGTTGTCAATTCAATCCTCAGCACAGAGCATAACCATCCAATCATATAAAACAATCTTAAACAATTGCTGCTTCCTTTCTAATTTTAATCCACCCATTCTAGAGTCGGGTAATCTAGAAAGATAAGCCACTTTGATATGGTTGAATAGGGTTAGCCACTAATTTAAAATGCAAGTAATCAAATAAAATTTTATTAAAGTTTGAGTGGCTTATATTTCAGTTCAACATGATTTATCCCACACTCTACTGAATGCAATCTGTGTACTTTCAAAGATGCATGTAAGGGATTGAATGTAAGGATGAGCCAGATTGTGCTTTTGGCTTAACAACCAGCTTTTAAAATCAAATTTAAATAAAAATTAATTTAGTCAAATCACTTACGGCTTGAGCCCACTCAAGGTGACATTACAGACAGACAGACTCACTTTTATATATATTAGTTGAGAGATAATGATTATATAGTTAGTGTGAGTCATGGATAACAGGAAAAATATAGTGTTGATCACACGGTGGGATGGTGAAGGGGGTGGCTTAATCCTGGTAATGAGTCAAGCACCAAAACAAGGTATCCACTGTGAGGGATCATCATTTGTTCATGTTGTTGGATTTGGATATTTGAGTTGACTTCCTAGTCTGGCTTTGAGTGACCGGGTAATTGGATTGCGGGTCACAAACCTGCTTACTCAGAACCTTGTTGGCAGGTTGAGCCTGCTGTTTTGACGCCCCCCAACTGAAGGTTGGCCTCCTCTGGGAGTAGGTCATCAGGGAGGTTGTCAGGAGCCCGGGCGCCGTACTAGACTAGCTGTTGTTCCGTGGCGGGTAAGGCAGTCTCACGCTGTTTCTGTCTTGCCTTACAGGGTCTCAGGCAATCATGGTGCAGGACCTTGTCCTGCTTACTTTCCCCAAGTCCTTGCACAAGGTAAGTGTTGTTTTTTTTACCTTTAAGATAATTGCTGGGCCTACTTTCTCAGGTCAAGGTTTACTTTTGCCAACGTTCATGACCCAAACTTTGTCAATGACCTCATGTCTGTTTTAGATGAGGACAAATGTCTTTTCTAGACGCTTGTTTTCTCTCTCTGTTTGATCACTGTTGGCCGCTAAGACCTGGGGATCTGAGCGAGGGGGACCTGGCTTGGAATTTCCAGCCTGGGTCCTGAAAAGTTTGAATGATATTGGGCTGTGTGCTGTATACCAACTTGAAAGGGCTTTTCCCGGTGGATCTGTTCACACAAGTTTGGCACACAAGTAGTGCAGTTGATAGCTGCTTATACCATTCCTTATGTCTCCTGGCGGTGATCTTGGCCAAGGCTTGCACAAGGTTGCCATTTAGCTGCTCCACACGTTCATTGGCCTGAGGGTGGTAAGGTGTTGTCACGGTGTGCTTGACCTATTCTTGGTGAGGTATATGTTGGTGTCTTCAGAGGTCAATTTTTTGCCTCTGTCAGTTATCAGAAGTTCTAGCTTTCCAAACTTGCTGATGATTTCTTTTCCTATGAACCACCACACGTCATTGTCAGTATGTGTCTTTACTGCTTGTGCTACTGGCCATCATGTAGCAAAGTCTATTGCAGTGATGATGTACTTCTTTTTGTTATGCTTTCCTGGAATGGGGCCTACAATGTCTAGCGCCCACACCTTGAAGGGTAGCTGCGTGCGGATAGGTAGTACTGACTTTAGTGGGGTTTTGCTTCTTGCAAATTTTCACATACTTCACATTGTTCTAAGACTTCCTGAACATCTTGGTACAGGGTTGGCCATCATGCTTTGTGTTTAAGGAACTTGTAGAGATTGCAACTTTTTGTGTGCTCTAGGACCCTATGGTAACGTAGGATGGTGTCAACTTGCTGATGTGTGGGGATATAAGGGATGGTGGTTCGTCAGACATTTTTGATGTAAGGTTCCATACATGTCTGCAAATAGGTGCTCGTTCTTAATGAATGTTTTTTGTTATGTCTGTGATGCCAGGGGGAAACCCTTTGTCCTTTGTCCAAAGTACCAAGAGGGGCCAGTCTGGGTTGAGCCCATTCTCTCCTCTTGTGGCTCAAACGTACAGGCGTGAGAGTGTGTCTACCATGGCAAGCTCCGGACCAGGCTTGTATTGTATGAGCATATTGAATCTTTCCAATAGTTCCATCCAGCGTTCTTGACAGCGGGATAGATTTTCTTGGATTTTGAAATATATGAGTGACTTGTGGTTGGTCAACACCGTGAATTCTTCCTGTTGTTCTAAATAACAACGCCATTTGACTATGCAGTGCACAATGGCCAACAATTCTTTGTCGTGGATAGTATATCAACACTTGCTGTCTGTCAGTTTTTGTGATTTTTAGGCTACAGGCAGGAAGTCACCATCATTGTTTTTTTTTAGTACTCCCCCAATGGATGTGTCTGAGGTGTTGGTTTCCATTTGGTACTCCCTATTGTGTTTGGGATACTGTAGAATAGGTGCTGTTGTGAGTTTCTCTTTGAGACGTCTAAAGCAGAGGTCTTATTGGAGGTCCATACAAATTTGGATTTAGCGCCAGTTATGGCATATAAGGGTGCTGTCAAGACGCCACAGTCAGGTATGAAACGGTGTATGTAGGCCACCATTCCTAGGAATGTGCGGAGTTCCAACTTGTCTTTGGGTGGTAGCATTTTGCAGATGGCCTGTATCTTCTTACTGTTGGGCTTGATGCCGTCTTTTGAGACTATGTTCCCTAGGAAAGGCAGTTGTTTGCAGAAGAACTGGCATTTGGAGGTTTTGGCTAGCAGCTTGTGTTGTGCCAGGTAGCAAAGACTGCCTCTAAGTCATTATAGTGCTGTTCTACCAAGGGACTATAGACAATCATGTCGTCCAGGTAGATTAAGGCATGTTTGCCTATGTGAGGTGCAAACACCTTGTTCCTGAAGGTCACAAAGGTCAAGGGGGTGTTTTTTATACCAAAATTGAGTACCACACATTTGTAGGAGCCATATTTAGTGCAGAAGGCTGTTTTGGGAATGTCTTCCTCCTTAATGCAAATCTGGTTGTAGCCTGCCGTCAGATTAACCTTGGAGAAGACTGTGGCTCCTCTCAAGGCATCAAAGAGGCCGTCAATCAGCGGTAGTGGGTAACAATTCTTGATGGTAACTTTGTTTAGGGCTCAGTAGTCTGTGACCAGACTTAAGGTACTGCCTTTCTTGGCCACAAAGAACACAGCGGCCCCAAAAGGAGACTGTGAGGGGCAGATAAGTCCTTTCTTCAATGCTTCCTTGAGATAGGCGCGTAGGGCGTTGTCTTTGTTTGGGGTCAGCCTGTAGATAGGTCGTGCTTTGGGGACAGCTCCTTTGAGTTGGATGGAGTGTTGGATGTGTTTCTCAGGGGGCAGCCCAGGTAGCGCTTCCTTGAAGATTTCTGGATGGTGGGCCACAATTTTGCAATCCTGAGGTGTGGAGGCATCCTGGTGATCTTTGAAGTGTATGATCTTGTACTGGCAGGAGTCACAGTAAATTGCCTTCAGGTTTTCCTTTTAGTCCAGGGTCTCTGTGATGCGCACAAAGACGTGGTTGCATAGGAGTTGGTCCACTGATTCAGGGTAGATCTGGTGATTGACACCTTCACGCTTGATGGTCAAGACTGAGGTCGCCCAGTCTACATGGGGTTGTTTCTCTGTAACCAGTCTAGTCCCAGTACAATGTCAAACTCAGGGAAGTCAATGACGGGACCTTGGATGGTGGAGTAGAGGTTCTTAAGCATGACAGAGAAGGGGGTGGTTTCCCTTGTTACAGCAATGTGGTGTTCATCAGCTAAAACCACGTTTTTAATCTGCAAAGGATTAGTGGCTAGCTTGAACTTGTCCACAAAGCTGCTGTTGACTAAGGTTTGATCTGCGCCCAAGTTCAGGAGTGCCAAGTCTGTGTAACTTCAAAAACAGAAAGGATAGGACATCAATTATTTGGGATGTCTGGCAATGGTGTACAGTACTGGGTTCTCCAAGGGCACCTGGATTATTGGGCATTGGTCTACATCCTTGGGTTGTTATTAATCATTGGGCAAGTCAGGAGTTGCGTGGGGAGAGCTTGGCTTGCATAGTGCTCTCCCCGGGATTTTCCCTCCTCTTGGTTGCCTCGTGTGGCGGTGACACGGAAATGGGTACAGTTTGACTGGCCATTGTTTCCATTTCCATGCCCATTTGAACCTGTGGGTTTGTGGTTGGCGTTGTTCCTGTTACCTCCAGGAGGTGGTCAAGAAGAGCGCCTGCTTGGATGGGAGTCCTTGGGCCTTTCTTGTTTCCCAGTATGTGCCTTGTGTAGAGTGTTGGATGTTTGTTCCGCTTTTTTTGCTTCACAGTACAGGCTTTGCAGGTTGGTTACTTGATCCAGGTTCATGTGTCTCATTACGTGCAACTTGAGTGTGTTGTAGTACATGAGGTGTGTAGCTGGGGTGTCAAAGGCCATGTCAGAAAGTGCGTGAAGTTGGAGTTCCTTGTAGGCGTGGGTGAGTTCCTTCATGGTGCCTGTCTGGGTTAGGTTCTTTACTTGGCGCATGATCATGAGTGCCATGTCCTTAAGCACAAATCTTGCCAAGAAGTCTTGCTTGAAAGTATCCCAGTTCTTGTTGGCATGTTCTTTGTGCCACTTGTTGCACCATGTGCCAGTGTTGTGAGTCAGTCAGATAGAGATTTCTGCAATCCAGAATTGCTGTTGGCATTCCATTTGGGCCAGCTTGCTCTGTGTGAGAGAGGGGGGCTAAACTAACTAAGTTTGGCTCCCATCCCGGTGAAACAAACCACCAGGATGCCATCCAGTGCAGAACTGGGATGGCCGCTCAGAGGGGGGGGCCACAGGGAGGACACTGGGGACAACTGAGGGAAGTAGGCGTTCAAACCCATCAGTATCAGGCTGGTGAGCAACCAAGGAGTGCAGGTAAGAGCGGGAGAGGACACCTTGGAGGACCCGGGGGTACTGTATGTCTCTGGACCACGTTGGGGAGGGGAGGCATGGGAGGCACTGCTTCTTCAGAAACGGGTGAAGTATGATCCACAGTGTCCAAGTCCAAATCATCACACATCAGGCTCTTGACCACAGCCTCTCCAGAAAAGAGAAGACCGCTGGGGAGGTCCCAGAGACTAGCAGGGTCTCTACCTACCAGACGGGCTGACAAAGAGATTTTCCCCCATAAATCAGGGGAGGTGGACCACAGAAGCAACAAAAACAGAGCCAAGGAAAATACCACAAATTTAAGAGCTGGGAGTATCATAGGAATATTCCTCACAAAATTTGGAGTAGGACAGTATATTTTTCAGATAAAAATCAGGCAGAACAGGGGCTGGTAGGGTATACTGAGCAAAATAGAACCAAACTGTAACAGAACGGGTCCAGAGAGCTTTACAATGGTTGTGAGAGGCTTGGCAAGAACAGCAAGCAAGAGCGGGTTTGAAATCAATGATTTTTAATAGAAAATTCAAAATAATAATAGGAATTATAAAGAAAATCAATTGAAAAATTGAGTTTCAAACTCTGTTTTTGAAAGCAAGAACGAGAAAGACAACTACTAGGTGAATCAACACTAGTATAGTGACCCAGAAGAGAAGCCGGGTTCAAAACTGGCTGGCAGAAGGTAAGCTTGGAACAGAACCTAACACCACAATCTTTAGGCTGTAGGAACTCAAAACTGGGTTCCAAACAACAACAAATTTAAAAATAAAGTGCAGATGGCTCCAAACTTTAATATTGTTGGAAAATAGACAAGCAGGGGACTAGAAGTCCCCTTGCTTGCATAAAAGGGATAGGCTGCAAATAAGATGGGTCACATGACAGTGGAACTAAATCCAATTGGCTGGAGGCAAAACTTTGCTAGGCAGGGGCAGGGAGACTGGAGGGTTTCATTCCAATTTCCGCAGTCAGATCTGATTGGCTGGAAGAGGCACTGGTCATTTGGAATTCACTTGGGTTGCTTAATGATGATGTGGCAACCTCTGATTGGCCAGCTCTAATGGTTTTTAGAAGTGGGCAATACCAAGCTAATAAGTAGTCTAAATTAACCAGTGTTTATTCCCAGGAGGGAGCAACCAAAGGCAGAGGTTCCGCAGGGTAGGCCAGCACAAACCTCTTATCTACCATGTGAGCTAAATCATTTAAAGAATGAAGGGGTTTGGCGGGCATTTTAGAACCTTTCTTGGTACAACAAGGGAAAATTGTGTGATCCAAAGCCAGAGGTGGCAGTGAATTTACACTCTGGGCAGACTGAGTCCATGCAGCAGTGTTGTCGTTGTTGGCCCCGGCAAAGGATTCCAGGGCAGCGCTTCAAAGTCTTTGGGCTATGTAGGCTGGCATGATGTTTTTGTCAGTTGCATAAGGTATGGCGGAGGAAGCCTGGAAGAACCCTTGGGCAGACAGGGCGTTGAATGCGGGAAGGGGTATCATCATATTTTGGTAGAGGATGAACCAATCAGGTATCTTGGCACCAGGTGCGTACAGGGTCCAGTCTGCTGGGAGGCCAGACATGATTCTATCAAGGATTTGTTGGCCGCGGCAAATACAGGCAACAGGCAGATTTTCGGGGAATAAAAAGTAGGATGAAGAACCTACTTCTGCTACCAATGTTGTAACTGTGCTGTTTTAGCAGACTTACAAGGGGGAAATATTTAGAAACTAGATAATATTCTTTATTGAGAGATAATGATTATATAGTTAGTGTGAGTCATGGATATCAGGAACATGATAGTGTTGATCACATAGTGGGATGGTGAAGGGGGTGGCTTGATCCTGGTAATGAGTCAAGCGCCAAAACAAGGCATTCACTGTAAGGGATCATCATCTGTTCATGTTGTTGGATTTGGAAATTTGAGTTGACTTCCTAGTCTGGCTTCAAGTGACTGGGTAATCGGGTTGCAGGTCACGAACCCGCTTACTCAAAACCTTTTTGGCGGGTCGAGTCTGCTGTTTTGACATAGTCATAGTAGAGCTTCTTGATTTGGGTTGCTGTTTCCTAGCTTACTCAATGTGTATTCAAAGTTGATTTCAGTTTCCACAATTATTATTTGAGTTTAATAATGCATCTATTTGTGATTTTAAATTTGGTTCTTGGATTTGACAATCCCACAACTTCAAAAAACATAGTAAACTCAATGAAAAATGGTTGATGGATTTGAACAATTCAAATTGGATTCCAGTTGATTCATTTTGTTCACTTGAAACATGCAGTTTGACTTGAAATTTGCAAAGTGTCTATGAGTTCCTGCAATTTGGCATATTCAAATAAAGATACAAAGAATTCAAGTTAATTAAAAAAGCTCAAACCACAAATGACATTTGAATTTGGACCAAGGATTTGACAATCCTGCATTTCTACTGTTTGGTTCTGAATTTACAGTAGTTAAATACAGCTAACAGCATGGCTATTTTATAGAGTTATATCACCGTTGCTCTAGAATGAGCTTAGAGCCTGGATAAAAAATAATGTGGACTATAAAGATTTTTTTAGAGCAAAGCTCAAACTAACAGTTTTTATGGAGAACAGCCCATTGAAGTGAAGGGGTTACATTGTAGGTTTTGTATGCTTCAACGCCCAGAAATCCCACAACAACCTTCATTGGTATAATCAAGCCATTGATAAACCACGGAAATTGCTCGTTTATGAAACCATATGGAATTTGATGGCTCCAAGTCCCCAGTGAGATACTGGTTTGATTCCAGTTGATGTGGGGATTCTTCCGAAAGCCTTCATAAGTATGGAGGTATGGAAAGAAGACATTCATCCACCCTGATATCAAAGGACTCTGATTGGCCCCTTTGACTTTGACCATCTGTATCCAATGGGAAAGGTCTGGGTTTCCTTCCGCAGCCGCAACAAAGTGGTCAAGTACTCCGAGCAAAGGATCCTTCCAAAATGCAGTGCCTTCAAACTGAGATAAGAGCTGTTCAACACGAAGACGCAACTGTTGCCAGTCATTTAAAGTGCCCAATAGCTCGATTTCGGGAACCGTTCCATCACAGACCTCTACATAATGGGACAAGGAGTGGTAAACACCAACTGCAGATAAAGTCACTGCAGTTTTAGAAGCACGGTTAGTTGTAGTAAACCCCAATCTCATCATTTTGCTGATTTCCGGCCTGATGTTGATGGCGGTGATATCTCCAAAATCATATATCACTCCCACCCAATCCTGTATGGGGCCACAAATCCCAAAATCTTGGTCCTCGAAGGCTTTCGCTGTATTCAAGGTGTCTGGAAATCGCCACAACCGATCCAAGTGCTTCTTGTCTTGTGCGGTGTGGATAGACAAAGCTTGTACGACAGCAACAAGTATTTGGTCGGGGGTCAGTGTAAGTCCATGGAGCCGTTCGTGGGCAACAAGGATTGCTTCAGCAAATCCATTGTGGATACAGTAATGAGCGAGTCTGGGATTAGACAATAGCTTTATATCAGCTATACATCGCGGGATGGTGCCCTGGAATGCAGGCGATGTTGCAATTGCATCCTTCAGGCTTACTTTTACAGCAAACTCCGTCGAGACCTTGAACGAACTACCGCCTGGATTGAAGACAATAGAGGGATTCATTGACTTAAGCTACTTATGTAAAAAGGACTTGATTTCTTTATTGTAGAGCGCCTTTTAACCCATTGATTTCACTGTTTGGCCATTTCCCATTATTTGTGCATCTTATTTCCCATAAAGTCATTTTAAATTAAATTTTACTAAATGTAATATATTTTAAATGAGTTTATTGGCTACTCTTATTCGAACTAAATCCAGGTTAATCCCTATTCTCGCATATTAATTCATACAAATCTTCCTAAACTTAAACACCCTTGCTTCTAAATGCATCTCATATAAATTCAAATATAAAATTATGGCAAGCATTGAATACTGATATTTTACATTCCATTTATATTAATCTATAAAGATTAAGAACCTCCAAGCAAAACCAGCCACAATCAAGATCTCCCGACTGGTGGATGTCTTCTAGTTCCAAATTTGATAACAACGGCACTGGTTTCTCAGAATCCTTGACGAAAACACTTTTTATGCACGAGTAATTTTCAAGCGCCCAAATCTTCAAGAACATCGATGCTTCATTGTGGAGCAAGGTTCTACACTCCACCGCATCCTATACAATCCAACTGAAACCTCCCTACCAAACCATATGTGAATTTTACCGCCGCAAGCTAGATGGTAAAGTGTTGCGGTGAACGCAATTGAACCTCCGTTATTCGATATTCACAGATCCCCAAAGATACCTTTAAATACTCAATCATTGCAAATAAACCCTTGCCTCTTGGTTGATCAACCATTAAAAAAATTCATACTTGCTGTTAACCACAACAAAGGACCCTTGCAGCCAATAAATTCCGCTATCAATAACAAAGAAATTTTTATTCTTGATCCTTTGATTTTGAAAAGTCAGATCAATCTCTTAGGACTTTATTGCCCAGCTAAAAATATATATGCCTTGACCCGATCCATCAAATACCCAAAGTCAAGATATATCAAACCAGTGGAGGTGGCTGTTAACTGTCACCTTCTCAGGGGCCTCTCATTTTATTATTCGACCAATACTCTACTAATACAAACAACAGTTGAAAAAGGCGGTGTATACTGTTGGAATTTCTGAGAAAACATAATGCTTAATAGCTGTTGGGTTTCACTGAAAAATAGGATTGAGTTTACTGGGGGTTTGCCTCTCTGAAATTTCCTTTTGCCTTTGGGATAATCTGATGTGTATAAGACTGTACCGTATTCATTGAATCTCTGGACCCATCCAAGGCTATCTGAGACAAGTACATCCTAAATGGAGTAGGGGTCAAAATAATTGTGCACTGAGTGTATGAGAGGGGGGCTAAACTAACTAAGTTTGACTCCCATCCTGGAGGGGAAACCCACCAGGATACCATCCAGTGCAAACTGGTATGGCCGCTTGTATGGGCGTCCAGAGGGAGGACGCAGGGGACAACTGGGGAAAGTAAGAGTCCAAACCCATCAAAATCATCCTACCAAGCAGCCAAGGAGTGCGCCTGGGGTGGATTGTGGGGGAATAACCTTGCCTTGGGGGAAGGAGACTCAACCTCCAAGGGAGGAGGACCCACAGGGGTGTATGCTTCTGAGAGGGCTGCATGGTCAGAATCAGGGGAGGAAAAGACAAGGCCATCACTGGTGAGACTTTTGACCAAGTTTCCACCTGTAGCAACCAGGTCTTGTGTCAGGAAGCCAGGCATAGGTAGAGGCATTAGGTGACTCAGGATGGGGTACCGCTAGGCCAGTGGGTAATGCTCACCATAGGATGGGTGCTAACTTGATAATATATAATACAGATTGCCCAAGCAAAGACCAGGGCCCTGAGTTGGGCACCATAGAGTCTACCAATACTGTCAAAATAATGTAGAGTACTCCAAACAGTTGGGTGGGCGTGGTCTTGGCAGCAGTGGGGGGTTCCATTGGGCAGTCGGGTCACAGGGTTAAGGGTGGAGTCATGTGGGCAAATTATGCAGGCAGATAATTGTGCTTTTCTTTGAACAATAGGGGTGGCACCTTGTAGTACTTTCCTTTGTGTCTTATGTATTTGGTTCCTCTAGCCCTTGCCAAGGTATTGACAATGAAGATAGTCTCCAAGTTTTACTCCAAGTAGGGAGGGTTGGGTGGGTATTCAGTAAAATGCACAGGTCCAAAGGGTGCTCCAGGGGGACGGTATAGTGCCTGAGGAGGTTCAGCAGGTTGGTCTCTGGAGGGGGTGGTTGCCTGATTGTCTACTTGGCTGGAGTTGAGATGGAAGATCACTAAGACTAGATAAAGTAGGATTTATTTAAACCAAAGGTTCATAAAACTTTATTATCTAAAATGACAATGGGGTCATCCCCATACTGCTGGGGTTCTTATACCAGGTGGTTTTGCTTCTTTGTTTTTGAAGACTTCAGGCCCATGGACAGTTTACTGGCAGGACATGGACCTTAGCTTCTGGTTTTGCAGGCGGCAGATCCTAGTTGTGCTTGCTCTGATGAACAGAAGTGGCTATGCTTTGTTCTGCTGCTACTGTTCACCACATCACCTAAGCAGTCAAATTGTATTGCCCATTCTGGACTGGAGACTGTCATTAGCTGGGGACCATTGGCGGGAATGGCAGGAGGCCTTGTTGTAACCTCATTTAGGCAAGCTACAACTTCTGTGTAGGTCTGGGTCTTTGGTGGCACAAAGTTGACAGTAATATGATGACTATTTGGCAAATCATCCTTAAGAGTCTGGCGGGTCTTGGAGTAATTTAACAACTTGGGTTTGCAACTCAGCAAGTTGGCGGGTCCCTGTCCATCCTGGATGACTCAATTAGCCTTTAGAGGGTAGGGGTTTGATTCCAGGGTTTCCTGTAAGAGTTAAATGGCATTCTGCACTGTTCAGAGAAAAACAATGAGGATAAAATAAACAAATCATTAACTGCTTGAGCAGCACTAAACCAAATTGGGTGGAGGGACTTATCAATTTTGTGCCGCAAGCCATATAGCAGAAAACGGCAAACAAGATTGAAATGAGGAAGAGCATTTGCAAAGGGAAGTCAGATGTCAAAGATGAGGAAGCAGGGAATGACGCGGGCCAGGGCGCGGCCACAGAATCAATAGCAACCTTGAAGATAATGAAGGCTAATCTTTTGAAGACGGGGAAAAACAGCCCCAGATGATCCCACATTTTTAGGAAAACTTTCTTTTATTTGAGTGTAATTTAGCTATCTAGAAACAAGTTTCTAGAGGGGAATGGGGAAAGTCTTATGGGAGTTCAGGATGGGGGAGGAGGGGATTCCATGGCATCTGATTGGTTGGCAAGAATATTTTCAGCAGTTGGAGGTCCTGCAATGGAATTTGAGTCAATGTTGTCATAATTCAAAAAATCCCAGCAACCAGCGGGTCAAGCACTACCATCACCAAATAATGTATAATGGGTAATTTTCTTGTCATAATTATCAGGATAAAAATATGGCAAGTCCAGATTTCCGGGGCTATTTGGGCAACCCCAGCTTTGACTCATTTTTTGTCAATGGCGGCATTTAAATTGTCTATTTCTCTTAAAGGTTTGGTGGCAGTTCTTTGCTGGTTTCTGGTCTTACAGGGCGCGCTATTCCTTACATTTGTTTTTCTACCGTAAAATTTCCAATGTTGATATTGAACTGCCAGTCTCAACACTTGACGGGCTGACAGGTTACTGTTCCTCCTGGTTGGGGCAAGGCATCTCTGGCGGGCCAGGATTTGGCCCAATTGGCAGTCTGGCGGGCTCCCGTCTACCCTGGTCAACACAAGGTTTTTACTGAGGCCAGGGGTTCAATTCCCAGGTTTTCAATACAAGTATTGAAATGTCATTCATGACATATTGGGCACAGCTGGGGAGGTCTTTGAGCAAGTGTAGGAGATGAGTGGGGTCTTCTTCCACATAGGAAGCCAAAGAAGATAAACGGCCCCTGAGATCTGGGGAGGTGGACCAGATTATCACCAGTACAGGAGCCAAGGTAAAGACCACATATTTGATTAAGGGAACCAACATTTCTGAAGTTACCAGAAAAATAGGAGGTTTGTATTGGGAAGACAAGTGTATGCACAATTAATGGTCAGGAAAACCAGGGTTATTTTCCAAAATTGGGGCAAAACAGGCTTTGAACCCTGCTTCTGATAGACAGAATAGAAGGATAGGCTTTTACAGAGCGTAAACTGATGCTTAAAGCAAAGGCAGAGCAAAAGATTAATAATTTCAAACTTAAAGTAAAGGTTTATAACGTTTTAAATACTAATTTAAAGTTCAAACTCAAGTTTTGAAAGCAAAAGAGGTCAGCCTTGACACTGATACTAAAATTAACTCTAGGAGCTTCAAAAGGAACGTCAGAAGCCAGGGAGCAACATATAAGGTAAGGGAAAGTCAAAAATTCTACTAACAACTATAAAGAAACAAATGACCAACTGAAAGAGGCCCAGAATTATTAAAATTTGTATTTTTAAAAGCCAAACTTTTATTTGATAAGAATTAGCAAGCAGGGGACAAAAAGTCTTCTTCTTGCTTTAAGGGACCAGACCTGAATTTGCAAGGTCATCTGGCCCAGGCAGTGAGCCTAATTGGCCAGGGGAGAATTTTTGCAAGGGAATTTCAGGAGAATTTTATAGTTTTTCATTAATTTCTGGCTTAATCTCTGATTGGCTAATGCCCATGGAATTCTTCATGGGGCTATTAATTCTAGCTTGATTGGATTTTGTTGGTTTGACAGAAGCCCATCCTGATTGGTTACCTTGCAGTTGCTTCAAATGGGTACAGAACCAAGCCAACAAGTAGTTCAAGTTGATCAGGGATTCTTCCCAGGTTGGGAAAAAGGTCTGAGCATCAGCAGTTACTACCTGAGAAGGATACACTAATAAAAATCTCTCATCAATTGTGTGAGCTAAATCCTCAAGGGGATTAAGAGGTTTAGCTTGATTCTGAACAGTTTTCTTTGTGCGCCAAGGGAAGATTATCCTATCTAAGGCTAAAAGGCGGAGTAACTTTACACAGAGGCCTTGATTCATATGGCAACTTGGGAAACTAGCATTTCCTTAAGAACTCATATTGGTGTGTCCTATCTTAATGCTGTAACTGTGCTTCATGAAACAGTTAGGGATAAAGATAAAGAAAGAAACCAAGGAAGTATATCTTTGTTGAAGAAGAGAAAAGGGTATTTATATTGTTATAGCAGAACATCCAAAGGTGGCTCAAAAGTTACTCCCTTTATTCCTTGGATCAATCTACCTTACCCTAATGAACCAAGAAATTCCCCCGAAATCCCACCAAACTGTTGAACACATTGGAGGGCTTAGCTCACACAATTAGTGTGAGGGTTGTGTTGGCTTATACATCCAAGGTTCCTGAAGTACCTTCCCTATATTCCATCCCAACTCTGAATGAAACACTGAACAATTTAGACTGTTTACTGAAATGGTTTGTCCCCAGTTGAAGTTAATTTGCTTCATCCAACCATCTAGCACCATATATTTTGTCACAATCTGTCACAGATAATGTCAGCTCAACTGAAATCACCCGCCCCAGAAGAAAGCGCCCAAGCAGCTAGCCCCAAAAAACCCATGAAGAGTCTGGGTGATCTAAACTAAACTATTGATAACAAGTGAGTTGTGGCAAAGCATGCACTGGTTTTGCCAAATTTTTCAAATCAGCCAAAAAAAGGCTTTTAAATATCAAAAACAGGTAATTTTATGCTTTTAGTGCCAAAAACAATTCCTGACATCACAAATTTTTCAGTGAATACTGGAGGCTTGGTGACAAAAATTGAGGCCTGTCACATCATTGCCAAATCCCAATCCTCATAGTGAATTCCAATTCTCTAGAACTAGTTTAGTAGCTCAATAAATACTATAGAGTTAAACCAATATCAAGCTTTAAAGTTTGCAGATATTTATCCCCCAAATATTGAGCTCCTTCTTGCATGCCTGTGTGGTACCTTGCAGCTCATGGCTTTGTTTTTACGGTTTCAGTGGCCTCTACGCTGATTTTGGACCCCCAATTTTTGAAATTGAAGAAATTGTGGAACCAATTTGTGAGATTGTGTGTTCACAAAGCCCATTCAACATTTTTCAATCAATCTTATTATTCTTCTCTACCCTAGTTTTCTTTGGCTGTATTGTATCTCTGCTTCTACTTGTAGGTTTCTGTCTGTGAATTTCAACTTAACAATTTTTGTTGATTTTCAATTCTTTGATGATTTGGTATTTTATTCCCCATTTTGTGAAAATTTTCAGAGTTTTTCAGGGACTCCACCATGACACAATCATCCCAGAATCTGATACCCCCTTCTATCATCCCATTAAGAAGTACTTGACCAATCAGAAGTAAGCCCAAAGATTAGTTTGAAAACTTACACCCCCTGGCTCAGGTGTCAGGAAGCCAGGCATAGGTAGAGGCATTGGGCAGCTCAGGATGGGGTGAGGCCAAATCAGCAGGTAAAGCCCACCATAGAATGGGTGCTAACTTGATAATGTAAGATACAGATTGCCCAAGTAAGGACCAGGGTTCAGAGTTAGAGAACATGGAATACACCAATCCTTTCAAAGTAATATAGAGTACTCCAAACAGTTGGGTAGAGGTGGTCTCGGCTGCGGCGGTAGGTTTCATTGGGCAGTCTGGTCTCGGATTAAGGGCGGAGTCATGGGGACAAAGTGGGCAGGTAGGTAATTGTACTTGAATTTGAACAATCTGGACAGCCTAATGTACCACCTTCCTTATTGACCAATTGTTTTGGTTTCTCTAGTTCTTGCCAGAGGGTTGGCAAGGAGTATGTTTTCCAAGTTGAACTCGGTGTAGACCGGGTTTGGAGGGTATTCAGTAAAAAGCACAGGTCCAAAGGGGGCTCCCAGGGGACAGTATAGTGCCAGGGGCGGGTTGGCAGGTTGGTCTCTGGAAGGAGCGGTTGCCTGATGGTCTACTGGGCTGGAGTTAAGATGAAAGATCACTAAGACTAGATAAGGTAAGATTTTTTCAAACCAAAGGTTCATAAAGCTTTTTATTATTGAAAATGATGATGGGTTTATCACCACACTGCCAGTGTTCTTATACCATGTGATTTTGCTTCTTTGCTTTTTGCGGGCTTCAGGTCCATGGGCAGTTTGCCGGTAGGGCGTGGATCTTGGCTTAGGGTCTTGAGAGCAGCAGTTCCTGGTTGGGTACGCTCTGGTAAACATAAGTGGCAATGCTTAATTTTGCCGCTGTGGTTCACCATGTCACCTGAGTGGGCTAATTGCATTCCCCTTTCCGGACTGGGGACTTGCGGCAGTTGGTGCTTATTGGCAGGGCTAGTAGTGGGTCTTGTCCAAGCCACAACTTCTGCGTAGGTCTGGGCCCTCAGTGGTACTGGTTTGACAGTTCTTGGTTGGGCTGGTTCTGGTGAGCCAAAGTGGAAGTGCTTTATTTTGCCGCTGTTGTTCACTATGTCACCTGAGCTGGCCAATTGCAATACTCTTTCTGGACTGGAGACTGGCAACAGCTGGTACTTGTTGGCAGGGCTATTAGTAGGTCTTTTCCCAACCTCCTTTAGGCAGGTCACGTTTCCTGTGTAGGTATGGGCCTCCAGTGGCACCAGTTTGGTGGCAATCTGGCAACCATTCAGGGAATCCTCATTATTAAGCGGCGGTTTGCGGGGTAACTTGAAAATTTGAGTCTGTGACTTAACGGGTTGGTGGGTCCTGGGTTGTCCTGGGGGGCCCAATCCGCCTTCAGAGGACTGGGGTTCAACTCTTGGGTTTTCAATACAAGTATTGAAATGACATTCATGACATCAGGGCTAAAATTTTTAATCCTAGCCCAATCATAACTAACTCCCATCTCAGCACCCCATTATGGGGCACCAACTCTTAAAAAGATCCCTTTAAACTGCAAGCAGAGCATCCTGGGATCTTTCCTGTCTATTCTCAATATTAAAGTTCTAAGATTTCCCTTGGATATACATCCCTAGGAATCCTTCTCCCTTCTGATATTCTTAATTGTGACATCCTTTCTCTCCCCTTCTGCTACCCATGCCACTCCTCTAGTGTCTCTCTCCATCACAAAAGAAAATATTGGATTTGATTTGGTTTTTACTCCTGTTTTTTTAGCACTGTTCTTTACTTAGAACTTTCTCCCTGGTCTGAAAAAGCCAAGCTCTCACTTCTCAAGCTTAAAAACCATTTTTCCTTGTTTCTGGTCCTGCCATCTCACGTTTCCTTGATAGCTTTTTGAGGAGAGCCTGAGAATGATATTCCCTCTACTGAGACCTGTGTACCTTATCATGATCCTGGTTTGAATGCTGATATGATCAACTTCCCCTTATTTTTGGGGGAGCCTGCACTCCTATATTACTTTGCTGGGAGCAGATCCCCCAACAACTCCTTTCTGTGTTTGGCAACAGCGCCTATGTTGACAGTGCTCATGCTGACACTATAGTAAAGTGTGAATTTTGTTTTAATAATGTTTTCTTCTGAATTTCAACACTTCACCCTGATCACTCTGGATATAAAAATAATTACTACTACTATATTATACTAAAGTGACCCCAAAGAGTCCAAAAATTCTATAAAGATATCATTAATATATATATAAGTGAGTCTGTCTGGATGTCTGTCTGTAATGCTGCCTCAAGTGGGCTCAAGCTTTAAGGAATTTGACTGAATTTATTTTTATGCAAATATAATTTTAAAAATTGATTATCAAGCCAAAAGCTCAATTTGGCTCATTCTTACATTCAATCTCTTAGATATATCTTTGAAATACAAAGATGAGTTTGGTAGAGTGTGATATAAATTATATAAAATGTGAATATAAGCCACTCAAACTTTAATAAATATAAGTTTAATTTATGGATTGTTAATTGGGATTAAACTATTGCAAAGTGGCTTATCTGTATAACTTATCTAAATTCTGAATGTGTGCATTAAAATTAGAAAGTGAGCACCAGATTAATTGAATACTTTCATATTATTGGATGTTTAAACTCATCAGAGAATTGGTATGACCAAAGAAAAGAGAGCTTGATAAAAATTTAATAGAAAAGTTCAAATTATACATATAAATATCAGATTGAGTAAGAGATTATTGGCTTTTGTATTTCAAATTTATTTATCTTTAAGTGAAATTATAGAATATTCCACTTGGATGCATCAACTGATCCAAGTAGCTGTAGATTATTTGATAGTTAATCTTGCTTACTGTTAGAGAGGGGAGCTAAACTAAATAAGCTTGGCTCCCATCCTGGGGGAGATATCCACCAGGATTCCATCCAGTGCAAGACTGGGACGGCCACTCAAACAGGGGTTCAGAGGGACAATGTGGCGGACAGAGGAGGAAAGTACATGTTTAATCCCATCAAGACCAGTCCATGAGCAACCAGGGAGTATGTTTGGGAGCGTGCATTGGGGGCTCAGAGAAGTCCTGTGGGACAGATACTTCCTCTTCCTCAGAGGGTGACAATGATAAGGGAAAACTCTCACCAGGATGGTTGTTGGGAACAAGGTTGGGGGAGTACAAGTTGATATCATTACTGTGACAGAAATAGCGGGATAGTATGAAGAGGTCTTCATGTGGTGGGGAATAACCACCCAAATCCATAGGGAGTTGATGATTAACCACCACTGAAGCTTCAGATACCATTTAGTAAAATTTTCAAAAGAAACACTGGGGTTTAACAGAATGATTAAACCCATCTGAAAGAGTCCTAGGTAGATTGCCTGAGAAAGGATTAAATTATCTTCTGCGTAAAACTCAGGACATTGGGAAGTAACCACTGTCACGTTTTTGGATTATGTAGTAAAGAATCCAAGATTGGCAGACATTGGGGTAATTTTAGGCAGCACCAGTGACAAAGAACTCAAAGCAGGGTCCATCTTCCAGTTACAGTCTGATTTAATATCAGGTTATAAGGAAACTAGCAGAGTAGACCCACTAAAAGATGCATTTTAAATAAAGTTAGACCAGGAGATAATTTTTAGTTTATTGAGTAATTTTTAGGGTGAACTCACCTCTTAGAGTTGAACAGTGAAAATTTTCCTATTTGTACCAAAATTATCAGCTCATCAATATCACCTGAATCTATGGCTCTGTTGCAACTGAACCAATGAGAGTTCAGTATTTGAATTAGGGAAGACAACAGTCCAATAGAAAGGACAAGAATGAATAGAATAAGGTATCATTTATTGTAGAATATTGTGACTAATATACTATATGGGGAAAGCCACAAGGCCACAAGGGGGTGACATAGTGGGAAGTTCCATGTAAGGTTCAAAGATGGGGAATAGCTTGTGCAGAGATCAGCAGGTCAAATTGGTAGTGCTCCTAATTAGGATGAAGTGCCTGCCATTTGATATTGCCATCAGATTGGCTCATGTCGTTAGATACATCAAGGGGCGACTCATCAAGCGCCCCCTGTGTATTGTAAGATACGTTAGCAGGCAAGTCTAGAAACTTGGTTTAAACACCCCCCTTGCCCCTGCTTGCTGTCAGACACCAGGGTCAGATCCTGTGGAAGGTCTGGGAAGGTCCAACCAAACAACCTTTGTGTGGGGATGGCGCGGCAGGGGCGCAAGCAATCATGGTGAATCTTCTTGGTGTTCCCTTGGGCATCTTTGAGTTGATAGGTATGGTTGTCATAGACGGTGGCTATCTTTAAGGGCCCCAGGTGGTTGGGTAATAACTTGGCAGAATTGGGATTGAGGGTGTAGATGGGGTCACCTACAGCGTATCTGGCTTCAAGGTGCTTTGTCCCTCCTTCAATTTGTTTGTGTTAAATTTCTTGGGCTTTGGCACGCCATTGGTCCAGGGATGGAGTTGTCACTAGGGGGGCTTTTTGGGAACTGTGGACTGTAACTTTCCCTGTTCAACTCCCGTCAGACTGTCAGGCGTTCCAAAGGCCAAGGTTCTGGGGCTGAACCCCTTGCTTCTGTTAATTCTTGCTCCTAAAATAAGTAGAGCAGTAGGCAAGTGTTCAGTCCATGCAGTATTGGGGTGCTCCTGTGAGAGCTTGGCAATCAGTTGGACCAGTGAGCCATTTAACTGCTCCACGCGCCCATTGGCTTGCAGATGGTAGGGAGTTGTAACTATCTGTTGGAGTGCATTCTTGGCGCAGTATGCCTTCATGACATGCCCAACAAGTTTGGGGCCACCATCTGTGATGAGACGTTTGGGTCGCCCAAAGCGGGCCACAATTTCCTTGCCAATGAAGCGGGTGGTGGTGTGGTTAGTTGTTGCCCAGACCACTGGCCAACAAGTGAAGTAGTCAATGGCAGTGATAATGTACTTCTTCCCCAGTCTGTCTCTGGGGAGAGGTCCAACAATTTCAAGGGCCTACTGCTCAAAGGGTTCCATGGCCTTGATGGGTAGGACAGACTTTGAGGGTGCAGGTTTAGACGTGTTCTTTTTGCACAGCGCACATGTTTTGAGGAGATCCAAGATGACTTGATGCATGTGCGGCCACCAAACCTTCTGTTTCATGATCTCAAAGAGGTTACGTCCTCTGATGTGACCCAGGGTTTGGTGGTAGTGCAATATTGTGTCACCTTGTTGGGTGGTGGGAATGTAAGGCGTCTTTTCACCTGTCTCTGCACGGCGGCAGACGTTGCCAGAATCAGTGGTGAACTGACTTTTGTTGTCCTTCAGCTTGGAGATGGTTATCAATTTAAGGCCTTTGTAACAAGTTGCCTCAGGGCAGAGGTAGAGTATGAGCCAATTTGGGTCCAAACTGTTGTCCCCAGTGATGGATGCTACATAGAGTTGTGAGAGGGCGTCAGCTGTGACAAGTTCCTTCCCAGGCTTGTACTTGATGTGCAACTGGTAGGGGGACAGACGTTCAACCCGGCCTGCTTGGTGGCGTGTCAAGTGGTACTGCGTGTTAAAGTACTGGAGTGACTTGTGGTCTGTCAGGACGCAGGGTGGAAAGGTAGCCCCTTCCAGGTAACAGCGCCACTTTTCAACGCAGTGCACAATTGCCGCTAGCTCTTTATCATGAATGGGATAATGTTGTTCTGAGTCAGTAAGCTTCCTGGAATCATATGCCATGGGGAGGAAGACACCATCAACAGTTTCTACCTTTAGCACACACCCTATGGCCCTGTCAGAGGCGTCAGTCTCAAGTTTGTACTGGTGGTTTTGATTGGGAAACTGCAGTACTGGTGCTGTTGTGAGACTTTGCTTCAACGTCTCAAAGGCTTGTTCTCTGTCAGGGATCCAGTGGAAGCGCTGCTTAGTGTTTAGGAGCTTGATGAGAGGTGCAATTAATCCCCACAATTGGGAATGAACTTGTGTACGTAGGCAACCATGCCTAAGAATGTCTGCACCTGGCCCACATTAGTGGGGGCAGCATGCTGGTGATTGCCTTGATTTTGGCAGGGTCAGGCTTTATGCCTTGGGCAGAGATGGTGTGCCCAAGGAATAGCAGCTCTGACTTGAGGAACTTGCATTTGGAGGGCTTATCTTTTAGCTGATTCTTTCAAAGGGTGTCAAGTACAGCACGGAGGTGTTGGAGGTGCGTGGTTTGATCTTGACTGAAAACAATAATGTTTTCAAGGTACACAACCACACATTTCCCAATCAGTTCCTCAACTGCTTTGTTCATCAACATGGTAAAGGTGGAAGGAGCATTGGTCATTCCAAAGTTCATGACCCAACACTCAAACAACCCGTAGCGCGTGCAGAAGGCAGTTTTTATCTCATCCCCTGGTGCAATGTAGACCTGGTTGTACCCTGCAGTGAGATCAATCTTGCTAAAAACCTTTGCACCTGTAAGTATATCAAACAGGTTGTCAATCAGCGGCAGGGTGTACTTATTCTTAACAGTCACCTCATTTAAGGCGCAGTAGTTGGTGACCAGACAAAGGGACCCGTCCTTCTTGGATACAAAGAAGACCGCCACCCCATATGGAGAGAGCAAGGGGCAAATGAAGCCTTTATCCAGCGCGTCCACAAGGTGCTGGCGGAGGGTCTCATCTTCTTTTGGTGTGAGACAATATAATGGTCGTGCTTTAGGTAACAATCCTTGGAGTTGGACAGCATGCTGAATCTCTCAGGAAGGGGGCAATTGGTCCAGTGTTTTGCTGAAGACGTCCTTGTACTCCTTGAGGAGAGCGGCAAGTGCTGGAGGAGGTGAAGTGGTCAAGGGAGGCGTCACAGATGGATCAGTACAGATAACTTTGACTGAGCACTGGTTGAAGTCTAGTTTCCCCCCTTGAATTTGTACAATCCTGTCTCTGATATTCTAAAAAACACAGTGTTGTGGAGTAACTTGCTCATTTCAACAGGGTAAATCTGAAAGCCCACTTCATTTCTATTGAGGGTGATAACAGATGTATTCCTGTCAATGTAGGGACGGTTGTGTTGGAGCCAGTTGAGGCCAGCAATTACGTTGTGGCTGAGCCCTGCCATGATTGGCCCAGAGGGCTTGACCTGGACGTTCCCCATTCTTACAGAGAAGGGTACTGTCTCATGGGTAATGGCAACTCTGCGGGAATCAGCTACTTGCACTGCCTTGAACCTGCTAGGCACTCAATCTAGTTGTTGGGAGTCAGCAAACGCCTGGTCCACCACAGTGTGGTCAGCCCTGGTATCTACCAGTAGTTTGTGGGTGTTCCCACAGAAACAGAAGGGATAGGCTAAGCGGGTTACTTTATTTGAATAATGGCTCACTTATAGCATGGGGCCGTCACTGTGGACCTGGAAGACGTCAAGGGTTTCAACTTTGTGGATGTTGTAGTTGCAGGGATTCTTTGCAAGCAGGGATTGAGAGGAAGGGTCAAGGGGGGTTGTAGAGCCTCTCATTGCTACAACCCCCAGGCTTTTCCCAGGTCCTCAATCTGTGCTAGCTGGAGCTCCCCCCTTGCGGGGGCGTTTGACCCCATTTTCCTGCTGACAGGGCTGGTGGCAGCCCACTTGGTTGTGGCCACTGCCAGGTGTTGCACAGGGTTGAGACAGAGCATCACTGGTACAACAGAAACCCATTGAGGCCTGGTTGTTGGCCTCCACAATGGCTTTGTAGCAGTCATCAATGGAGGTACAACAACCTACGGGGTCCCACTTACAGATATGGGGCTTGAGCCTATTGATTATTAGGGTCAACAGCATGACATTTCTGTCAGTTACAGCTTTGGGGGTGGCAGCAAGAGCTTGTTGCCAGGCGGCAAGGTACTCAGGAACAGATCCAGTCCATTTGATTGCTAGAAGGGGAGTTCTCATCACAATGGGTGAGAAGGTCTTGCTATAGCGGGACTTCACAGTTTCTCGGAATGCCGCCCAGGTGAATTCAATTTCCTGGCTGGTCCAGTTGGTGAACCATACGGCAGGGGCCGTGAGGCGGCCAGACGCAGTGGCGACCCACATGGGTTTGAGAACTTGCAGATACAAGGCGGGTTTCTGTGGATTGAAGCCAACTGACAATGTTGGCCCTTTTGACCCCACCCGCAAAGGATTCCAGCTGAAGATTGAGCATACATTGTGAGAGGTCTGACTGGGGAGGGGTGACACTGGCGTCACTCTGACCTGGGCAAAGTCAATTATACACACTTGTGAGGACTAGCTGGTCTTGATAAATAACATATCTGTTGGGGATGTCCCCTTCAGGGATTGGCAGGAAGGTCTCTGGATGGGGAGTAGCCATACGGCCCGTACTCCGTCCTTTCTTAGGGGGGATTTTGTTTTAGGTAGGTTGTGAACCTACTTCTGCTACCACTGTTGCAACTGAACCAATGAGAGTTCAGTATTTGAATTGGGGAAGACAACAGTCAAATAGAAAGGACAAGAATGAATAGAATAAGGTATTGTTTATTGTAGAATATTATGACTAATATACTATATGGGGAAAGCCACAAGGGGGTGGCATAGTGGGAAGTTCCATGTAAGGTTCAAAGATGGGGAATAACTTGTGCAGAGATCAGCAGGTCAAATTGGTAGCACTCCTAATTAGTATGAAGTGCCTGCCATTTGATATTGCCATCAGATTGGCTCATGTTGTTAGATACGTCAAGGGGCAACTCATTGAGCGCCCCCTGTGTATTGTAAGATATGTTAGCAGGCAAGTCTGGAAAATTGGTTGAAACACTATTATGCAATAGGAGGAGTACTTCAAATTCAGACCTCAGAAAAGACTTCCTCCCTGTAGCATATGAGTCAAGAAAACTGTCTGATGGAGAACAAAGATATCTGATGCTTGACAAGGAACTGATAGCCATTGTCCCCTTCTTAAAGAAGTGGTGTTTCTAGCTGGGAGCTACACAGATATTCAAAGTGCTAACTGACTGCAAGTCACTGGTATTCTTTAAAATGCAACAATACCTATTGAGAAAACAAGCTGATTGGATGAACTTTATTCAAAGGTATCCAATGATAATTGAGTACAAACCAGGCAAGGAGCTACAAACTGCAGATGCCCTATCAAGGCTAAACTGTAAAAATCTCCTATGCACTGATGGAGACCCTGATTAGCCCATGATAATAATGGGAAATCTACAAGAAGTGCTCCCACCTGATACACCAATGGGCATCCAAGAGAAAGTCCTCACAAACAAACATCTGTTCAAAAACATATACGGCACTCTCCACCACATACTACCAAGTGGTAATACTGTACCCTATGTTCTGTCAACACAAAAATTTGACACAATCCTTTGATACCACAGAGATCTGGAGCACACCCATAGTAGGAACTTGCATGAATATCTCAAGACACGCTACTGGTGACCCAACATGGTGAACATTATCAAGGAAGTACTAGAGCAATGCAAAGTCTGTGAAAAGTACGCCCAATCCAAGGCACCGTCCAAATCAGTACTACCAATGTCAATCACACAACCTTTCAAAGTGTGGTCACTGGATATTTTAGGACCAATTCCTAGAAATAACAAAGAAAAAAATTACATTATAATAGCTATTGGCTATGCAACCAGGTGGCCTGTGGCACTAGCTACAAAAGAACATAAAGGCAATGATGTGAGACAATTTATTGGAAAAGAAGTCATAGCCAAGTTTGGAAAACCTGACCTCCTGATCACAGATAGAGGGACCAAACTTAAGGCCATTGACATCAATATTTACCTTGACAAAAACAGAATTAAAACACATAACAGCCATCCCGTATCACCCACAAGCAAATGGAAGAGTAGAACAACTAAATGGCTTGCTAGTGGAAGCCCTCAGTAAGTTATCTGCTAACAATCCAAAAGCTTGGTACAACATGCTGACAACAGCCCTTATGGTATGTTGAACTTGAGTCAATCAAAATACAGGCAAAAGCCTATATGAACTTGTCTACAGGCAAAAGCCTGCCCTTGTTAGTACAACCACAGGACCAAAATTCCCTCTGCCAAAAAAGGTGCCAGATGACAGTAATCCTGACGTACAGCACACTAGGAAGGACCAAGAAGACATGGAAAATAAAAGAGTCAAGAGAGAAGCAATCCCCTTACAACATGAAAGATTCCAAGTTGGGGACAAGATTTGGATTGTCAACCACAACAAATATAAGTTAGAACCAGGGTTGAGAGGACCAGGCATTGTCATGGAAGTCAACCCCAATAATACCTACATAATCAAGGGTATTGGCGCTCAAACAGAACTTAAACACATGCACCATGACCGCCTTTGTCTATGCAAAGCAAGGGTAGCGCAACACAACTCCTGACTCCCTGTACCCAACGCCAAACTGGATCAATACCAAGCCTGTATCCCTGATACTCTTAAGAAAATTCCTAAGATTCCACCTTCCAACACCCCAGGGAGAGATGTTGCAACATCTTTGGTTACTCCCTCTTGGGTAATTAACACCCCAAGTAGTTCATCAAATGAGTCACCAAACGACTCACTGACTAATCAATAAGTTGGTGGCACTCCTATCATTTGACCATCTATTACGGGGATCACACAATCCAGATCCTAAGCAGAACACAACTTGAGTAAGCCTTGTGACTTAAGAGGAACATTACTCAGATAAGTCCCATGAATTCCATGATGTACATGGATAGTAGTGGCTTTCCATGATACTATACAATACCTTATATTCATATCAAATAAAGTATCATTCTCTTCTTAATTTTCCCCTTTATCTCGTCAATTATACTTTCCAGAAGTATATACTTGACAATGATTTGCTATTGATTTGGCTGCTCATCATTGGTAGTCAACCATCAACTGCTTCACATCTGTCCAGAAATTCAAAGTCTGTAGTCAAGTACCAGGGGATCCACAGCCTAGTTGTCACAAATGACAAACTTTTGTTAACAATGCTCATGAAAAAATATCAGCTATGGGATTCAAACCCCAACACCCTATGGGCCGCCAGCCCGTGTTCTTCTGGGCTCAAACCAGAGCCAAATCTGTCTTTGGTGAAACTCCTGATGCCCATCAACCTAGATTCACCAGCGCCTATTCCTCTCCTGTAAAAGGATCCTGTTAGTCCCACCAATGGGAGCACAGGCTTGGCCAATGATCCCAAGATAACTGGGGCCACTGTGGCTGGGGAATTGAAGAAACTTCCCATGGAATGCAGGTCACACAAGGATGACCAATCCTGCAACTCAAAAAGGGAATTCAAGTCTTCTCATTTCAATCCAGCCAATGAAAGATCTCCCGTGTGAGATGCCACCAAAGGTTGCCTAACCCTGGCAGATTGTACTGTAGATTCAGAACCTGTTGGGAAAAATGTGGGATTGGCAAATTCTTTTGCATGAACTCACCAACTTAATGGAGTAACTTTCATCCCAGAACAACTTACTTTTTTATATAAAAGTATGAGGAACATTCCAGTAAGATGGTGAGTTTACACAAAAGAATTTGAAAATCCCACATTTTTCCCAACAGGTTCTGAATCTACAGTACCACCTGGCCCAAGGAGAATTACAAAAGTTTTCCTATGGTAGTTGGGAATACTTATACCCTGGGCTGCCAGGAGTTTGCCCATTGCCATTCTTGAAATAAAGTGATATGAACCTTTATTATCAACCAGGTCATTCCATAATTGATTTTAGTTCTATTCCATTTTCAGACTAACCTCTGCAACCTTGTCCCCCACGTCCATCAACCTCAAGAAACTGTGGACCGCCCTCTCAAGCTATATTGTCCACCTGGAGCACCCTTTGGCCCAGTAAATTTCATGGAATATCCTCCCAACCTGGCATATTCAGAGTTCACTCTAGAAGAAATCCTGATTTACAGCCCTGAAGCCAGAACTTCAGAGACTGAGATTATTGGCAGAGAAGGAACCTTAATCACTGTGCCTCACTTCTATTACAAGACAAATATAACTACCTGCCAGCCTACCAAGTTCCAATGACCCTGCCCCTCACCCTGCAGTCCAACCGCCCGCAGGAATCTGTGGCCACCAGTGAGTCTACTTCAACACAACTATTTGGAGTGATGTACATCACCCTTACTGGGCTTGTGGATTTCATGGTCCCCTCCAACGGGCCCTGGGACATCCTAGGCAAATCCTTATCATATATTGTAAAGTTAGCTCCTATCCTATGGTGGGCCCTACCCTCCAGGCCTGTTGGCTGTATGCCTGCAAGTTCTCAGGAACCCACTCTGCAGGGAATACTTGCCCAACATGGTGGATCAGTGAAGAAGGGTTTAACCCAGTGATCATCAAACCAATTGGTACGGAAACCATACCCAAATGTACTAACTCTCCTAGGATTTGATATCTTCCCAGTAATGGGTTGAACTGCCCAAGGAAGGTGTATGTACCCAGATAGGTGAGCAAGGAAACAGAAGTGAACGGACAAAAAAGACTAGTTTGCACAGGATTGGTGGATGCAGGTTGAGGGTTTTGCTTGGTTGTCATGAATGACATTTCAATACTTGTATTGAACCCCCAAGAGCTAAACCCCTGTCCCCTGAAGGCGGATTGCCCCCCAGGACGGTCCAGGACCCGCCGATCCGTTAAGTCACAGACTCAAATTGTTAAGTTGCCCTGCAACCCGCTGACCTAATACTGAGGATCTCCTGAATGGTTGCCAGATTGCTGCCAAACCAGTGCCACTGAAGACCCATACCTACGCAAGAGATGTGGTCTGCCTAAAGGAGGTTGGGAAAAGACCTACTACTAGCCCTGCCAACAAACACCAGCTGTTGCCAGTCTCCAGTCCAGAGAAAGTATTGCAATTAGCCAGCTCAGGTTACATGGTGAACAACAACGGAAAAACAAAACATTGCCACTTCTGTTTCCCAGAGTGTACTAACTAGGACCTGAGGCTCTCCAGACCCTAAGCCAAGATCCATGTCCTAACGGCAAACCGCCCATGGACCTGAAGCCCGCAAAAAGCAAAGAAGCAAAATCACATGGTATAATAACACTGGAAGTGTGGTGATGACCACATAGTCAATTTGATGATAAAATTTTATGAACCTTTGGTTTGAACAAATCCTACCTTATCTAGTCTTAGTGATCTTTCATCTTAACTCTGGCCAAGTAGACAACCAGGCAACTGCCCCATCCAGAGACCAACCTGCCAAACTGCCCCAGGCACTATACCGTCCCCCTGGAGCTCCCTTTGGACCTGTGCATTTTACTGAATACCCACCCAACCCGGCCTACTCAGAGTACAACTTGGAAACCATCCTCATTGCCAATCCATTGGCAAGGACTAGAGAAACCAAATACATAGGACATGAAGGAAAGAGGATTGAAATACCACCCTTATTGTTTAAGGACAGGTACAATTACCTGCCTGCCTAATTTGTTCCCATGACTCCGCCATTAACCCCTAGACCGGACCGCCCAATGGAACCTACCACTGCAGCAGAGACCACCTCTACCCAACTGTTTGGAGTGCTCTATATTACTTTGACAGGATTGGTGGATTCTATGGTCCCTAACTCTGGACCCTGGTCCTTACTCAGACAATATGTATCTTACATTATCAAGTTGGCACCCATTCTATGGTGGGCTTTACTTGCCGGCTTGGCTATACCCCATCCTGAGCCGCCCAATGCCTCTACCTATTCCTGGCTTCCTGACATTGGTGGGGGAATTGGAGGAGAACTAGAAAGCTGTTTACCATCTTCCTGGGACCATGGGTGCCCACTTCCCATTGTTGCAATACTTGGTGCTGGTTCCTGTGCCGGGGTGTGTCTCCATCTGAACTGTTGAATGTAATAAAGTAAAAACCAAGATCAGTATCACTTATTTAAGCCTGATTCCCCAAAAATGGGGGATATTTGGCGGTTTCATGAGAAATATCTAAAATTCTTACAAACAATAAAAATATTTAAGTTGGGAATAAACTCTTTATTGATTGAGCAATTGCAATATACAATCCTCAGAAGCTTAAATAGAAATGGGTTTGGGGAAGTTGAGAAGGGAGTTATACCTGAAACATGGTAGTTGTGCAAGGAAGTTTCAAATAATAAAACCCTGAAGAACATTTGAAACAACTCTTCTCATGTTCAGAAAGTTTTAACTTACTTAAAAAAGATAATGGGATCTTGGCAAGGTGATTAAAGGATTTGGTTATCATCACAGTTGTTTTGATCATCCTAGTATACCTTAAACTGAAGTTTTAGACTTTATGGAGCCTGTTACACCTGCTAGCTGTTGAACAACGTCACCTAGACTTGTTGCAACCTCTGATTGGCTGAAAGCTTCATGTTGGAGCTTAATTCTATTGTTGATAAGTAGTTCGTACCAGGAGATAAAGACTCTTGAAAGGTTCCAGGGTAAAGTTTTGGTCTGGGATCAGATAATAATTTACTATTAAAATCCAATGATGACTGGTGGTTTGAATTAACACAATTTAAATCCATTTGTTCCATTAAAGTTTGCAATTCAATTCCTAAATAACCAGAACCCAAAAGACCTACAAAAGCAGGGTTTTCAGAAGGATGGGTGTTGGGATCATCATAATTGATGATCCTGACACTAGTCCTTGCCTATTATCCCAAGGATAAAAAGCTTGAGCACCTGTAAACCATCTCTGTTGTGCTTTCAACCAACTTTTGATCACTTTTCCCAATAAACTCAGCTTCTCTCTTTTCTTTTATTTTCAATAATTTTATATTTGCTTTAGTATTTGGCTAATTTTATATATTATATATTGTTTTTACAAGTATTATAGCTGAAAGGGGCTTCTTTAGGATATCTTGACTTCAGAGCTTTGTGCACCTAATTGCTATTGATAAATCCCATTTTAATTGTAGATTTGGATTTTTGAGGGCTTGGTTAGTCTACCCATGACCTTTAAAATTTTAATCTATATTTCTATATTTTTCGAGCCTCAAAAGCAAATCCCTAATGAGTTGTTGGTTTTTGCTATTCACAATAGCATAAATCAAGATGCCATATTTACTATGGCTTTCAAGATAGCATTTTTAAAATAGCGTGATTTGATATGCCATTTTTGAGATATTGATGCTTACACCTAATTGGGCAACTTCAACCCTTTTAAATTTGATAAACTCTGATGAATTCCAGTCATTGTGATAGCGCTAGCCACAAATTTGTCGAATTCAGATCAACCAGTTAACGCTACGGCTAGCTATAAAAGTGCATTCGGTTTACTTCAAATAAACTGTTCTTTATCCCCTTCCTTTTTTTTCGTATTTGTTCTCTTTCAATTTTTTGTTATTTTTGTAGTTTATCGCTACATCTTAATTCAGTGACTAGAGGATTAGCTTTTTCTTGATAAGATGGCGATGACTTTCCCAGACTTTGACCTTGTGTGTGATCAGGAGATTGAGAGCCGGAAGCTATACACCAACTTATTTCTTATCAGTGGCTCCAAGGTATTTCCTCATTTTGACTTTTCAAAATGACTAGTTACTGGAGGTGATTGATTTGATAAAAGTTGAACTTTCTGTTAGAGTTGTCACCAAGATTAGCTTCAGATTTATTCTTTTTCAAAGAAAAGTACAAGTTTGTTTTCTTGTTAAATCGAAATGCACTTTTATGAAATGAGTACTTTAAGTAGTTTCTTTTTTTACCTTTTAAGTCCCCAGTTTTTTATAACCCATCTCATTTTTTCTAAGTTGTAATTCCCTTTTAACCAAAAAATTTTCAAAGTATATTTTTTGGGATTCTACCTTAAAATCAGCTCACTGTAAGAATCTTCTCCATACTTTAGTTTTCTCTTATCCATTAATATTATGAACTTTTTTCAGCCTTGAGCTAGTTGGATGGTTTCCTTTAATGAGGATTATATATTGATTGTCTAAGTGATATGCAGATGTTGATAATCTTTTTATGAGACTGTATATTAATAGATCTATGTTTAGATATTTCCGTTTTCTGGATTATTCCTTGGAAGGCAATCATCGTAGCTAAGACTATTATTACATAAAGATGCAAGTTATATCTTAAGCGTAACTCACCAGAAAATGTTTGTTTGGAATTATTCGGCGTTGATTTTCAAATGTCAAGTTCATTGATACATACCTTACTAAGATACTCGCTCTTCATATCGTGACTAGCCAACAAGCTATATGAATCTAGTTTTTGGCAAGTCTAAATGGATAAATCTCTTGGTTTTCGTTTAGGAAAAACTTTTGTCTCATGTTATGCTAACTCTGTACTACATACATTAATGCTGACAACTTTGTGCCATTTGACAATAAGAGGCTCAATAATGATGATTAAGTTTTCTTTAAATTCATACTAGCTCGGCCAATACGGATCAATCTATTAATCCTTAAATCTATCTTATTTAACCTTCTAAGTTTGCCACATAAAAGCAGTATTTTCACATGCATTATATTCCCCTTTTTCGCCTGGAAGGATAGGAAGTTGAGTCGTGAATAATTTAGAATCAAGCCGAGTTTGTTCTGCTCATTTCCAGCTACAGGCTAACGCTTGCTCAAATTTTCTTTAAGGAAAAAATATTTTCTAGCTGATAATAATTGCCTTTAGACTTTGTAAAACTGGTAGCAATTTTTATTATGTTAAGCTTTTTGATCATAATTTTTCTATAAGCTAAGTGTTCTTTTTCGTATTTGTTAGATCCTTCTTGGTCTCAAAAAGCGTGGGCTTGGCCAGGGAAAGTGGAATGGGTTTGGTGGAAAGGTTGAGAGCGAGGAGACAATAGAAGAGGGTGCCATTCGGGAAATGAAAGTATACATCCAAATAAGACTAAAACTTATCTAGTCAGGAAGAGGCAGGCATTGACGTTGACTTGGTTGAAAAGATTGGCATTTTAGAGTTTGTTTTCTCTGGGCGGCCGCAAGCTCTCGAAACACACATCTTTGTCGCCAAGGGCTACTCTGGAGAATTGATAGAGTAAGAAAGTCACATAACCCTATTGAAGCTATTCTATCGAGCATTCAAGTTGTATAACCTTTCAATTTAAGCATATCTAAGTTCAATCTAAATGATGTAAACTATTCTGAAACCTTTTTTAGATCTGAGGAAATGTACCCGCAATGGTTTCCTTGGTCAATGGATGCAATTCCATTTGATACCATGTGGAGTGATGATCACCTTTGGTTCCCCTACCTCCAACAAAACCAGAAATTTAAAGGCAAGTTCTACATTGACGGAAACGATGAAGCAACTATCCTTGGAGCTACCCTGAATCCCGTTGAATCCCTGTAGAGCTGCAGAACTGAATCCCGCAGGGTAGGAAATAAGCTTTGCTCTATGACATGGTCATTTTAACTTCTGGCTAAAATCCTTGTCACCATCTAAATTGTGATGATTTAGTTCTAGTTCAGATACTGTTAGGCATTTCAAAGCTGTATTTTGTGGAAGGGTTGAAACGTTCCCTGGACCAGATAAATATCTGTTAAGAAGAGCCTAGGGGAGAAGCTGTATTGAAATATCAAAGCATAGTTGTAAAGAGGTTGTGTCATTCCTGAAGGTGGGATTGCTCTGAGTAATAGATTAGGATTAGATTCCTGATTTGGTTATATGCTGATCTGGTATAAGGGTTTGTTTCAATAGGCAAGGGAGCAATCACATGTATCAAAATTAGATGATTTCTTCATTTGGTGTTGTACTGCAAAATACCTTCTAAAAATTATAATCAAAACTATAACTCCAACTCTGTTTCTCCACTTTAAAAAGAGCTCAACATTTTATGTTTAACTTAACTGGTATGGATGTTTTGAAGAGAGCCTGTTTTTGTGTGGGAATGTGTGTATACTGAACAATTAGTCAAAGACTTGATGCGACACTATTCCATTAAGACATTAACAAGGAAATATATAGGAAAGTTACAATCAATTAAAGAGATACTTTATTTAAAAGAGATAATATGGTGTACAAATAAACCGATGCTGCACCTGGGCTGGGTATAGTTCATTATTTGGAATTGGGAAAGACAGCAATCAAGAAGGAAAGGGCAGAGATTAAAAATAAGATGATAGCTTTGTTTAGAACTTAACACTATTCTACTGTAAACAGTAGCCATCAACTCACAAGGGGTGGTATTGTGGCATGATCCAAGTATACTTTGAGTTGTAAATAACATATCAAAGGATTGCTGCCTGGAATTGGCTTTGCTCCCAATTTGAAATATGGCCTGTATCTTGTCATTAGAAGTGGGAGGGATTATGTTTTTAGATACATCACAGGGCAACTCTATGAGCTCCCCCTGTGACAGAAATTGCAGGATAGTAAGAAACCGTGTCTTAGTGGTGAGGAATAAACACCCAAATTCACATAGGGTTGATAATTAACCACCAATGTGGCTTCAGATATTGTTTGGTAAAATTTCCAAAGGAAACATTAGGATTTAAAAGGAATATTAAAGCTAGCCAGAGTAAATCTAAGCAGGTTGCCTGGGACAAGAGCAACAAGTCTTCAGAATAAAACTCTGGACATTGAGAGTTAACAACAGCCTCAGTTTCAATTTCCACAGCAAAGACTTTGACATTGGGAGGCATAGGAGTAACATTAGGTAGACCAGAAGGAGCAAGACTCAGAATCGGACCCCATCTTCCAGTTACAATATGATTTAGAATCAAATTGTAGGGAATAATTGGAGTAGGCCAACCACCAGATGCATTGGGATATGCTAAAATCAAATAGATAAGCTTTCCGGTGTATTGATAATTTTGGGAGGGCTCAACTCTTAAGAGTTGAACAATGGGGAAATTTCAATATGTCTCAAAGTTATTGGCTCAGCAGTATTGCCTGAATCTATGGCTCCCAAAATTTCTCATCATTGCAATGTGTATCTATTCCAGCAAGCAGTGAACCCTTGAATGATTAATTTTTGATGACCTTTGCCATGGTCCAGGTTACCAGCAGGGGATCCATTGGCTGAGGGGAAGGGCCTGGCCTGAAAGGCCCAGTAGATGGTGAGAGTCATTCTCATCACATAATTTGCAGCAGTAGTCCAAGGGCGTCATACCCCTATTGTAAGACTTCAGACTTTTTCAACAACAGCTGCAGCTGTATCAAAGCCTGTGCTCAACCATCACCAACAAATTACTATTTCCCAAGGATACAAGAGATAAAGCTAGGATTGAGACAGTAGTTTTATTGATGAGCCTAAACAGGAGGAGATTGAAATGCTTGGAATAATAGAACTGTGAGGGTTTTTATACCTGATTCTATGAAAAGGAGATGATAGGATAGTTATGTTTAAGCGAGTTTAACTCATGATTTCAAATCAGAAATATATTGTCAGGAGTATGATTCTGAAAGCTGGAATTGAGGGCTTTTGGCTGACACCAATTTTGCTGAAATGGTTCAGTATTCACAGAAATATAGGCAACCAAAGATGGTAAAGGAGAAACAAACAAACATAAGTCTTGGCATAAATATCAACAAAATAGAAAATATCAGTTGAGACTTAAATTCTCAGTCCTGACACCTATGTGAGGAATCATGTGTTCAGTGAGCCCTATCATGGTGAGATAGGCACACCCAAGCTTGAAGTAGTCATATGATGGATTGATGGTGGCAAGGGGGAGTTCTCCTGCAGCAGCGCTTATAGGCTGATTTGGGAAAGCAAGTTAATTGAGTTGAAAAAAACCTTATAAGGAAAAGAGGGCCTATAAACAGGATCTATTTCCTGCTCTTTTTCTCTGAAGGGAGGGATAGGGGCAAACGTTGGTTGTGCTTAAGTAGCAATAAGTTCCTCAGTATTTCAGTGCTGGCATTGGAGCTGCAAATTCTCTTTGTTTGGGAGTACTACCAGTATAAGATTTACAATGATACAATAAACACCTGAAAAGGTCAGATGATCAGATTGCATTAGCTACCATTTTTTCTTTAGAGATGTCAATAGAGAGAAAATTTCATACTTTCCTGGCTATATACTGCTAGTGAATTGGCTTTTGGCCAAACAAGGCATCCTGATTGGCTGGCTGGTCACATGTCACCTTGTTCCTGGTATTGGCATCATATGGTTGGTTTTTCAGGAGAGGCAGCACCCTATTCTTAAGCCCTGGCACTTAGCCCAAACCTTGTGGTCCTTCTGGTGACTTTTGGGGGCCAGAATCTCCAACTTCTTAGGTTTTGGTCAATTAGAAATGTTTCTGACAGTTAACAACACTTTTCTGAGTGCCTCATGGTGCAAGCATCCCCAGGGCATCAATTATGGATTTTGGAAAATAGTGATGTCAATTACTGAGACCTTATTTGATAGCTCAATTAGGTGATTGTGCAAGCATGTGATTGCAAATCTACATCTCTTTGATTTGATATTGTTTAACTCCTTGTCAGGCTGATTTTAGGCCCTGGCACTTATTAAAAATACTTTTTTAAAAGTTTAAAGTACCTAGTTAGATCTTTCAGATAATTTTAATAAAAAATACTAAACATGATAGCTCTAGTGGCTCTAGATATCACAGTAGTTTCACTAATGCCTGGTATTACCTGACCTAATTGCAAAGCTTGAAAGTTGTGTAAACTATTATCCAATTTAACCAAATTGACAGATTTAAACCAAACTGTTGATCAAAATGGGTTAATGCTGCCCCCTGTTTTTCAGCTGGATTCAATTACCCTGTGCAATTTGACACTGATAAATAGACATAATCTGAGAGTCACTTGATACAACCTCATTTATCAGAACAGTCAACAGAAATTAACCACTCAAGTGTTTTTTGCGTACTGAACAAGGTACTCTTTAGATGATTTAGACAGACTAAAAGCCATGGATCCAGGTGATATTGCTTAGTCAGAATTTTGATAAATATTGGAAAAATTTCACAGTTCAACTCTCAAGAGTTAAGTTCTCTCCAAATTACTTGATAAAACCAAATATTCCCCTGGTCTAACTTTTATTTTACAATGCATCCAGTAGTAGGTCTACTCCGCTACATCCCGTATAACTTGGTCTTGAGTCAAATCATTACTGCAAGATGAGGTCCTGCCTTGGGTACTTTGTTGTTGGCACCGCCCAATGTTAATTCAATGCCTACCAATCTTGGAGTTGTTCCACATGTCTTTGAAGCTGAAAATCTTGTTGTATCTCAATGCCCAGAGTTCTTTGCTGAAGATACTTTAATCCTTTCTTAGGCAGTCTATCTAAGACTCTTTTGGTTGGGTTTAATCATCTTGTTGAACCCCAGTGTATCCTTTGAAAATTTTACAAAACAGTACTTGATACTTTGTTGATGGTTAATCATCAACTCTATGTGGATTGGGGTGGTAATTTCCCACCACATGGAGACTGCTTCTTATTATCTGTCAATTTTTGTCACATCTAGTGTGACAGAAATGTGGGATAGTATAAAAAGGTCTCCAAGTGGTGCGCAATAACCCCCCAAATCCACAAGGAGTTTATAATTAACCACCACTAATGTGAGAGAGGGGCACTAAACTAACTAAGTTTGGCTCTCATCCCAGGGAAAGATCTACCAGGATGTCATCCAGTGGAGAACTGGGACAGCCGCTTGAAGGGAGGAACACAGAGAGAACACAGAGGACAGTTGAGGAAAACAAGCGTTCAGCCCCATCAGTACCAGGCCAGTGACCAACCAGGGCATACAAGAGGGAGTGGGGAGCGTCACCGTAGGGGTCCAGGAGGGCACTTTGTTGTCCTTCTCCAGGCTGAGAAGGGAGGCCAACAGCGCCTTCACCCCCACAGGGGCAGGTGAGACATAATCAACTCTATCTAGGTCCAGGTTGTCACAGGTTAGACTCTTAACTACGGCCTCTCCAGAGAATACGAGACCACTGGGAAGATCTAATAGGCTAGAGGGATTGTTGCCTACAAGTTGAACAGAAGAGGAGATTTTGGACCACAAGTCTGGCAATGTGGACCACAGAAATAGCAAGAATGGAGCCAAGGAAAAAACCAAAAACTTCAAAACAGGGAGTATCATGGTTGCAATCTCTGCAAAAATTGGTTGTGATTGGTAGGATTATTACTAACGCAAACAATAATATTTTGGCAAGTAGGGGAACCCACAAGCAAGAGGCCAGGCAGGGAACAACATGGAGGTCTTGCAAGGCTTGGCAATGATCTTGAGTGGCTTTAAATCAAAAAACAAAAGTGGGTTCAAAAACAGAAGAATTCAAGAAATATTCAAGATAAAAGTAGATTTTATATTGAAAATAATCTAAAATTTTAAGCTTGAAAGCAACTTTTGAAAGCAAAAGCGTAACTATACAGCAGCTATACACTAAAGCCTTTTCCAAAGGTCCCAGGAGAGATGCCGGGTTTGAAGTGGGCCGAGTTAAGGTAAGCTTAAAGGGAACAACTAACACTTTAGATTTTAGATAGTAGAAACTCCAAACAGGGGTTCCACAAAATAAATTTCAAAAATTGTTTGCACCAAGTTCCAAGCTTTAATGATATTGAAAAATAGACAAGCAGGGGACTGGAGGTCCCCTTGCTGTGTTAAAAGGAGTGTGTTGCAGGGGGGTTAATCACATGACCATAGGGCCTGGATCCAATTGGCTGGTTGAGAAAATTTGCTGATCAGAGACAGGAGGTCTGGAAAGTTTCACCTTAGTTTCCGCGGTCCCATCTGATTGGCTAGAGGGAATCTCAGGCATTTGAAATTCACTTGGGTTTTTGAGCGTTGATGTGGCGTCACCTGATTGGTTGGATCTGATGTTTTTCAAAAGTGGGCGACACCATGCCAACAAGTAGTCCAAATTAACCAACATTTCTTCCCAGGGGGGAGCAATCAAAGGCAATGAATTCGTGGGTAGGCCAGCACAAATCTCTCATCAACTGTGTGTGCCAAATTCCCTAAAGAATTAAGGGGTTTGGCTAATATTTTTGGGCCTTGCTTAGTACATCTGGGGAAGATAGTGTGATCCAATACCAAGGGTGGCAGTGAATTTACAACCAAAGCTTCAAATACTGTTTAGTGAAATTTCTGAAAGATACACTAGGATTTAACAAGATAATTAAACCCACCCAAAGAAGTTCCAGATAGATACCCTGCAACAAGATTAGAGAGCCTCAGAATAAAACTCTGGACATTGTAGTGTAATCATAATCTCAGTTTCAGATTCTGAATTAAAAACTCCAAGATTGGCAGACATTGACATAACATTAGGTGGCATAGATGACGTAGAGCCCAAATCAGGACCTCATCTTCCTGTTACAATTCATTTTATAATCAAGTTGTAAGGAATATAGCGGAGCAGGACCACTACAGGATGCATTTTAAATAACGGTTAACCAGGAGATAATTTAAGTTTATTGAGTATAATTTTTGGGAAAGCTTCAACTCTTAAGAGATGAACAGTGAAAATTTCCAATATGTACTGTCGCAACATCTTTGATTACTCCCTCTTGGGGAATTAACACCCCAAGTAAATCACCAAGCGGCTCACCGAGTGGTTCACTGCCCAGCCAATAAGCTGGTGGCACCTTTATCAGTTAACCATCTATGACAGGGATCCCTCAATCCAGGTCCTAAATGGAACACAACTTGATTAAGCCTCGTGACTTAAGAGGAACATTACTCAAATAAGCCCTGTGACCGCCATGATGTACATGGACAACATGTGGCTTATCATGATACTATATATTAACCTATATAATATTCAATAAAGTATCATTCTCTTCTTAATCTTCCCCTTTATTTTGTTTATTATACTTTCCAGAAGTATATACTTGACAGTGGTAGCACAGGTAGGTTATCCATACCTACCCAACTCAAAGAAAAAACTCCTCCCAAGAAAAGAACCCAAGCAATGTCACTCCCTAACAGTTGGAGAGATTACAAAGTAGGACAAGATGTCACCCCTGGACTTGTCATCTACAATAATCTCATTGTGCCCATCAACCAGTACAACACCCTCAAACCCCGCAGTCTGTTCTCTACCACGCCAACCACAACAGCGCCTATGCAACCTGAGATACCCAACATTGTGTTTCAGCGCTTATGTACCGCTGATATTGGCGCCTTTGCAGGACTACACCGTGAGAACGCCTCTCTTTGGATCAACAGCACTGAGAGCAAGTTTGCACAAGTGGAGTACCCCCAAAGACTCTGGTTTAGTGAAGTTGCCCTCTGCGCAACCGGAACTGCCTCATGTTTTGTTACTGAATGGCTAGCACAACACCCTGATCAGAAGGAAAACTGGGAAGTGTTCAAAGCTGCATTCCTCAAAAGATTCTCCATGAAGGATTCAGACGTAGTGATCATGACCAAACTCTGGACCTTCAAAATGACAGGAACCATCAAGGAATATATTGCCACATATGAAGGACTATGTGACTGTGCACCCAACATCATCAACTTTGATGAACCTGGACTGCGCCTGGACTTTTACAATGGCCTTCCTATACATATTAGACATCAGTTTGACATGACCTGCTGCAAGAACCTTGAGGATGTATTCCTAGAAGGAAAATGTGCAGCTCAGAAGTCTGACAATCTACACGCCTCCAGCAAACGCAAGGACAACCCTGCAGTTAAAAGAGAGCCTCGCCCCAATAAGCAAAACAACTGAGCCAACAGTACCCAACCTTGACATGGGAATCACACTGCACAAGCCAACCAGGCTAGCACTGAAGATACCAACAAGGAGGGAAAAGCTCAGGGGAGTGCTTAGGCGAGCCGCCCTCCCCCCTCTACACAAGACTCATACAGAGAACAGGACGTGGACTCCATTACCATGATCCAAGTTCCCTCCAGCAACCCTCTCCTGTTTGCCGCCCAATCTGGAAATAAACTCCTTACCTATCCTTTCCGTTTTTGCAGATACCAGGACAAAACGCTATTTGACACTGGAGCCAATCAATTGCTTGTTAACAAGAGTTTTGCAGATCTCATGAAGTTACCTACCATTTGAAGTAACATCAAGAGAGCCGTCATGGCAGACAACCGTAGCACACCAGTTACCCGTGAGACCAAACCTTTCTGGGCACAAATTGGAGACGTCCATACGACAATTAGTGGCCCCATCATCCCAACCCCAAAATATGATATCATACTTGGATTAGATTGGATGCAAAAGACAAAGCCTCACATCAACTGGGACAGTGCCACCCTCATAATCCAGAAAGGAGAAGTCCACCATCACGTGTACCCAACACACCTTGACACTCTCATGAGGGATCACATATTTGTAAAGGTCATGGAAATGGAAAAAGAAACTGACATCAGCAAAATCAATTGGAACACATGTACGTACAAAGTCATCCACTTCAAAAACACAGAAATCCAACACAAACAGAACCCAATTAGAGACCAACCAGTCAATGAGTTTCCCTCCGTATTCCAAGAATCACTACCCGGTCCACCCCCTGATTGGGGTATCCAACATGAGATTGACTTAAAAGTTAGCGTGCCTAAGGCGCAATCCATCTACCGCCTCACACCACAAGAAGACAACACTCTGAAAGCCTACCTTGACAAAGCACTCAAGAAAGGCCTCATCAGACCTTCAAATTGCACTTTGGTGCTGCTGTCTTCTTTGTGGCAAAGAAAGATGGAGGCCTCTGCCTAGTCACAGACTACAGGGACCTCAACGAGGTCACAATAAAGAACAGGTATCCCCTGCCCCTAATTGATGACCTTTTTGATGCCCTGGGGGGGTCCCAAATCTTCACAAAAATTGATTTGACAGCAGGTTACCACCAAATTTGTGTGAAACCTGAAGACATTCCAAAGACTGCATTTTGGACTAAGTACGGATCCTTTGAATGTGTTGTCCTCAATTTTGGCATGACAAACGCTCCCAGTACCTTTTTAACCTTCATGAATGAAGTATTTAAGAAACACATTGGGAAATGAGCAATCATCTACCTGGACAACATCATCATTTATAGTCCTAACCTACAACAACACTGGGAAGACGTCCACGCAGTCCTCTGCACCCTGCAGGAAAACCAACTGATTGCCAAACCATCCAAATGTGAGTTCTTCTCAACTAAACTCCCCTTCCTTGGTCACATAATTAGCAAGGACAGTATCAAGCCCAATCCAGACAAGATACGTGCTATAACAGAAATGCCAGCCCCAAGAAACAAGAGCAAGCTCTGCACTTTCTTGGGATGATAGCATATGTAGACAGGTTCATCCCTGACTGGGGCGCACTAACAGCCCCCCTATCAGCCATCACTGGGAAAACAACCAAGTTTGTCTGGACACCTTTACGAGATCAGCATTTCTGCCAGCTAAAAGAGCGCATGATTACTGCTCCCATCTTGCAATATCCAAACTGCAAGGGTACCTATGAGCTAGAAACTGACGCCTCTGATTATGCCATAGGGGGAGTCCTCTGTATCCAAACAGCCCAGAAAGACTTCCTCCCGGTGGCATATGAATCCAGGAAGCTATCAGATGGCAAACAAAGATACCCTATACACAATAAGGAGTTGGTCGCCATCATACACTGTCCCATGAAATGGCAATGTTATCTAGAAGGTGCTCAGACATTCAGAGTACTCACCGACCACAAATCATTGGTATTCTTTAAAACACAACAACACCTTTTAAGAAGACAATCCAAATGGATGAGTCTCATACAGAGATACTCCATGCAAATTGAATACAAACCAGGCAGAGAGATGCTTACTGCAGACGCCCTATCAAGGCTATACAATAAACACATCCTTCACATTGATGGTGACCCCAACTGGCCTATGTTAATCATGGGGAATCTCCAAGAAGGGTTCCCACCTGACACACCAATGGATATCCAAGAGAAAGTCCTCAAGAAAAAACATCTGTTCAAAAAATTATATGGTACCCTCCACCAAATCCTTCCAACTGCTGACACAGTGCCCTACGTTCCGTCAACGCAAAAGATTGACACAATTTTCCAATATCACAGAGACTTGGGACACACCCGTAGCAGAAACTTGCATGAATATCTCAAGATTTGTACTGGTGGCCCAACATGCTAGATGACATCAGAAAAGTACTAGAACAATGTGAGGTCTGTGAAAAGTACACCCAAACCAAAGCTCCACCCAAGTCAGTAGTACCTGTATCTATCAACAACCCTTTAAGGTATGGTTGTTGGATATTGTGGGACCTATGCCTGGTGAAAGCAAAGGCAAGAAGTACATTATCACAGCCATTAATTATGCAACCAGATAGCCTGTAGCACAAGCCACAAAAGAGCACAAAGGCAATGATGTGAGACAATTCATTGGCAAGAAAATCATAGCTAAGTTTGGAAAACCCAACCTCTTAATCACAGATGGAAGCACTGAACTCAAAGCTATTGAAACCAACATATACCTCGCAAAAAATGGAATAAAACACGTCACAGCCAGCCCATATCACCCCCAGGCAAATGGATGTGTGGAACAACTAAACGGCTCTCTAGTGGAAGCCCTCAGTAAGTTATCTGCCAACAATCCAAAATCCTGGGTTGACATGTCACCAACCGCCCTTATGGTCTGCAGAACACGAGTCAACTGCAATACAGGCAAAAGCCCCTACAAACTTGTCTATGGTCAGAAACCTTCACTTGTCAGTACAATCACGGGACCACAACTGCCACTTCCAAAGAAGATACCAGACAGTAATGACCCAAAAGTACTACAAGCTAGAAAGGACCAAAAAGTGATGGAACAACAAAGGGTTCAGCGGGAAGCAATCCCATTGCAACAAGAAAGATTTCAAGTCTGAGACAAGATCTAGGTTGTCAACCACAACCAGCACAAATTAGACCCAGGATTACGCGGACCAGGCATTATCATGGAGGTGAAACCTAATAACATGTACCTCATCAAAGGGATTGGAGCTCAAACTAAACTGAAACATATGCATCATGATTGACTCTGCCTGTGTAAGGCAAGAGCAGCCCAACAAAACTCAAGACTCCCTGTTTCTAACGCCAAACTGGATCAATACCAGGCCCGTATTTCAGATACCCTCAAGAAGATTCCCAAGGCTCCTCCTTCCAGCCCCCAGGGGGAGATGTCGCAACATCTTTAATTACTCCCTCTCGGGGAATTAACACCCCAAGTAAATCACCGAGCGGCTCACCGAGTGGTTCACCACCCAGCCAATAAGCCAGTTGCACCATTATCAGTTAACCATCTATGACAGGAATCACTCAATCCAGGTCCTAAATGGAACACAACTTGATTAAGCCTCTTGACTCAAGAGGAACATTACTCAGATAAGCCCTGTGACCGCCATGATGTACATGGACAACATGTGGCTTATCATGATACTATATATTAACCTATATTCATATTTAATAAAGTATCGTTCTCTTCTTAATCTTCCCCTTTATTTTGTTTATTATACTTCCCAGAAGTATATACTTGACAGTACCAAAATTATCAACTAAGCAATACCACCTGAATTCATTGCTTTTATTCTGTTACATTATCCAAAGAGTATCTCTTCCAGCACACAAAAAAACCCTTGCGTGATTGATTTTTGATGACCATTCTGATAAACAATATTGTACCAGGTGACCCTTAGATTATGTCTATTTATTGGTGTCAATCTTCCTTGGGTAATTATATTTTACCAACAAACCAGAGCGACAGTAGCCCATTTTTGATCAATGTTTTGATTTAGATCATCCAACTTGGTTAACTGTTTTCCTAATTTCTTGGCTTTCTGGTTAGGACAGATAATACCTGGCATTATGGAAACTACTGTGACACTAGATACTCAGATATATAGTTAAGTGCAGGAACTTGGCTTGGGTCATAATTAGGGCTGGGAAGGATCTGAAACATTGGCTGCTTTACAAAAAAAATCTGCCATCCATCTCAGATCATTGAACGCTTCCAAAAAATTGGCTTGGCTACAATTCTTCCGTACCCGTACACGTCAACTGAAGGATGTTCTTTTCTGGATTTTTTTTAATAAAAGGTATATCTTCTCCTTGAAAATTTTTAAAGTATTAAATATTTGAATCTGAAATCAAGTTTCAGTCAAGAATAAAAAACATTAAGCTGTTGTGTCCGGAAAAATGAAAGCTGTCTTTGATCATCTATTTTTTAAATTTTGGATCCCCTAATTTAGGGGAATCCAAAATCCAAAAAAATGACAGCTGGGATGCACCAATCATGGCAAATGCTGTAATCAGCCCATTTTTAATCTGCCACAGCCCTAGTCATAATCAAAGACATAGACTCAATTTGGTCCATCTAGATCTGCTCTTTGAGCATATATAAAACTAAAAGTGTCAGAATTGACAATTCATTACCCCTGAAAACCCGGGCCTAAGGGCAGGATTCAAACCCTGAACCTGAATTCATGCAGGGTGCTGGCCCCATGGACCGAAAGCCTGCCCGCGTTTTTCTGAGATTGAGCCCCCGCAAGCTGAGGCCCCTGCTAAGTCCCAAAGCCAGAATACCAGCGCAGGCTCAAATATGGTGATGCCCAAGAAGGGGCTTCTCAAATTTCCTAATGGAGGCAGAGAAGGTGCCTCTGTGAATTTCATGAGATTGAATTCCTCTCAAGTAACCAATCAAACTCAACTGCCAAAAAAAAACCCAGGCTTTGGGCCCGACCCTGTGACCACAGCCCAAAATCAAGAAAATCAAGTGACCAATTTGTACGTTCTGACCAATGAGAGAACACCCAGCCAAGGTGCCATTTTGCTGCTCCTGCACCCAGGCCTCCTGGCCACCCGCCTGCATTTTTCCTAATATTTTGATGATGCCCTTATGGAAAATACTAAGTTTGGAGGCGGGATGCTATATATGCCTATAGATTCTGCGCTCAAACCTTATCGCCATTTTTGAATAAAGGTTATGCTATTTTAGCTCACACAGCTATTACCTTATTTTGTATTTGCTATCTACCAATTCAGTTCAAGATCCCCTGGCCCTCCTGCCCCACCACCTGCAGTTTTCTGTCCCCCTGGTGTACCCTTTGGACCCGTCCATTTTACCAACTACCCTCTGAAACCTGAATACAAGGACTACACACTGGAAAAGATACTCAAACTTGATCCTTTGGCCAGCATACAATCTGCAGTTAGATACAACTGACAAGGTGTCAGGAATATTCCTGACACTTATAGTTGTGTAATCAATAAACTGTCACCCGCCGTCACCAAGCAGACGTCTGCCACCAATGTGCAGACATCTGCCGCCATAAAGCAGATACACACTGCTACCATGCGGAAGCCCGCCACAACCAAGCGGTCACCTGCTGTCAGCATGCAGGCACCTTCTGCCACCAAGAAGACGTCCACCTCCTCCGCGCACGCCCCCGCCGTCCACACGCAGAATCCTGTCACAACCAAGCTGTCACCTGCCGTCAACTTGCAGGCACCCGCCGCCACCAAGCAGATGTCCGCCGCCACCGCGCGGGCCCCTGCTGCCACCACGCAGAAGCCTGTCACAACCAAGCTGTTGCCCGCTGCCAACACACAGGCGCTTGCCGCCATTAAGCAGACGTCCACCGCGCAGGCACCCGCCGCCACCAAGCAGATGTCTACTGCCACCGCGCAGGCCCCTGCTGCCACCATGCATAAGCCTGTCACAACCAAGCTGTCACCCACCATCAACGTGCAGGCACCCGCTGCCAACAAGCAGATGTCCACCGCCACCGCGCGGGCCCCTGCCGCCACCACACAGAAGCCTGTCACAACCAAGCTGTTGTCCACCGTCAACATGCAGGCACCTGCTGCTACCAAGCAGACATCCACTGCCACCAAGCAGATGTCCACCGCCACCGTGTGGGCCCCTGCCGCCTCCACGCAAAAGCCCACCACCACCAAGCTGTTGCCCGCTGCCAACACGTAGGCGCTTGCTGCCATTAAGCAGATGCCCACCGCCACTGCACAGGCGCCCACCACTCTTGCCAGCCCCACCTGCAAGCCATCCTCAAACCAGGCACCTGTGGGCCAGCCTGCCACCTGCCACCTGCCAGCCTTTGCCCTCCCATGCCAGCAGGCCAGTCCCCATCCACTCCTTTGGGAAATAGCGAGATCGGGAAATCAGGAAAGGCAATTTCCCCAAGGCCAAACTTGGGAGGAACTGCTGCCCAATTTGGGAGCCTATCAAATGGGGAATGGACTGACAGGCTATCCAACAATGGAAATCATGCACCAAATTTAGTAAATGAATTTGGATGCATGAACAAGACCAAACTTGCACTATGCCAATGCAAACTTGGATCCAGCCAAACCTTCTCAATTGCCAGCCACCTAAGCCAATCCAGAAAAGGGAATAACAGATGCAACTCAGACTCTTGGTTCCCCAATGCTATGCCTTCCAATAATCATGCCTTGCAGGTCCACTAGTATAAATAAAGACAAACCCCTCAATGATAGTTTGTGCTATCATTGAGTGAATATCCTCCTCAATATTATCACATTAATCAATCCTTTACCCAGGCTAAGCAAGTAACCTTACTAAACCCATTACCCCTCCCCAATTCAGAAGATGAACTACGTCATCTTCACAGCTGTCTTGACAGCTTACCTTGGGATAGGGGGCCACCAGCCAACCAATGCTCAGTTTGGTCCTGAACCACAGGGACCAAAAGGGATATTGTACAATGAGCCAACTCATCTCAAATCAATGGTTTTAAACCTGTGGACACCCCTGGCGTCATCTCGCCCAACTCCCACCTTAGCTATTTATGTGATCCCTGCAGCTATGCTACTGTACCTTGCCGTCAGCCTTAAACAATGCAACATCCTTGCCAAAGCCTTCCGTCAGGCAGTCAACAACCAAGTTGTTCAGGGGAAAATTCAACTATCTACCAATTCAGTTCAAGACCCCCTGCCCCGCCTGCCCCACACCTGCAGTTTTCTGTCCGCCTGGTGTACCCTTTGGACCCATCCATTTTACCGACTACCCTCTGAAACCCGAATACAAGGACTACACACTGGAAAGGATACTTAAACTTGATCCTTTGGCCGGCATACAATCTGCAGTTAGATACAACTGACAAGGTCCGTAGATATTTTCAACAACCAAGTTGTTCAGGGGAAAATTCAACTATCTCCCTGCTTACGACATACCCATGGAACCACCTGTGACCCCAAAACCTATGCCTGCTTCCTCACCTGACCTTCTAACCAACCATACTGGTAAGCTGTTTGGGATTGTGTACATCACCCTCACAGGGGTGATTGACACTATAATCCCAGTCACCGGCCCGTGGTCCTGGGTGAAAAAGTCCGCCTCCTACCTTTTTAAGTTAGCTCCCCTCTTGTGGTGGGCATTGCCCACAAAAAACCTGGCCCGAGTTACCCCTGAAAATGACAGGCCGGCTGCCCAAGACTGGATCCCTGACAACAAGCAGCATATCTCTGTGAATACTAAGCTGGTTGTAATGTTTGATGGTGTAATTTAAAGCTACAGATCAGCTCTGCATTTTGAAGGGATTTAGAGGATCAGGTATTTATTTTAAAATGATTATTTTAGCTTTACTAAACTTAATGGTGATACTCCACTTATTTAGATTAATTTTTGGTTATACTTGGGATGTGCTGTTTTAATTTTAAATAAATAAAAGCTGGATTAACTTAAAATATAGCCTTTTAAATAAGAATTTAATTAAACATGTGATAAGTACTCCAGGCCTAAAAATACAATAAAATATATTTAATTGATTTATTAAATTTAACTTTAATTCTGTCCTTGGACGGGGAAACCACCTAGTTCTTCAAGGTTTCTTCCAAGTGGATAGCTCCAGAACAGTTCCGAGATGGACGATTTCGAGAAACTTGGCTCGATATTCAGGCCAGCTATATCGCGTGTAGAAGGCTGGGCTGGGTGTGATTTGATTCACCAGGAATAAGGAATTGAAACCTTCTTCGTCGGATTGAGGGATTTCGAAAAGTACCTGACTTACTTTAGCTGGGCGAGTGGCACATGGGTGGGATGAGGGGATACACTCCTGAACTTTTCAACTTTTAGCAGTCCAACCCACTTTATGGCCACTCGGGATCGGACAAAATTGTTCCTACAGTTCCGTAAGAGTTACGGGCATGCTTTGACGTCCCAGGATACTCGGAGGAGTCGGGCCAGGGATGATGATATGCGGGCCAAGGCTCCCCTCCTCAGGAAAGATGATGAGGGGTTAGGGTCCGAGCTATATGAACTGGAGGAGATGGGGCTGATCATCTCAAGTTCAGATGAGACTGGAGGACCAAAGTCAAGCAGGGCGAAAAGGGAGGGATACCAGGTGATTGACATCGACAGTGTTAGTCCTCTCTGGTAAGCAAATTTGGATTCAAATTGAGATTTTATTTTATTTCTGGGTTATTTTTCAGACGATGCCAGATGGTTATTATGAGTTTGAAGCTAGCATTTTTTATCTGCTCCCTTTTGCTTTGAATTTGATATATGAAGTTTCTTATTAAAGATGGCAGTTCATTTTAAGGGGTTCGATGTCTCAAAAGCAAATGTAACCTTTCTGGTCACATCGTGTCCTTTTATTTTATTAAAGTAGACAACATCCCCGTGGCTAAGTTGGTATAACTGGTTCTTATATTTAAAAGTGGACCTCGGCCTTTAAGTTACATATCTCTAATCGGAGCCTATCTTCGGCTAGTATAGGTCCCCTGATTAACGGGTTTAATTTTTTCACTCCCCAATTCATGCTAAGCTTGAGATCCCGGCTCGCTAAAATTTTCGATGTGAACTTTTTTCCATCTCTAGTTTCTTTAGCTCTAGTTTAATAAAGAAAATGGCATTTCCTGTTTGTATTTGGCCAAAGTTGTCTAGTTTGTTATGGGAATTTCTAACTCAGGTAACGACATACTTGATAGGGTAGATATCAAAGACGAGGTAACTAAGCCTTCATATTAGAGTTGGGAAAGCGAAGCATATTCTGAGTGGTTTTTAGATCAATTCCGAGATAGACAGCTTTGACAAGAACTGTAAGCTTTGTTGAAATGTGAATGGCTAAGAAGGTAGTTTCCAAACTAGAGTCGCTGCACAAAAAGCGCCTGCTGCCGGGATTTCAGGATCGTTCTGAGGAGGAAAAGGAGATCAACGACCTGGCCGAGATCATGTTTGGGGTAAGTCAGCGGTCGCCAACTCAGCTAACTTGGCAGCAACTAAAAAAGTGCCATGGTCGGACGCGGCTGCTTGGCCAACCCAACGTCGCCCAGGAAGCCCCGTTGATCGTTAAGAATGCGCAGATCTCCCTCGCGACGAGGTTGCAAGAGCTATCAACCCAACTGCAGAACCGACAGTCGTCCTACCTAGAAAGTATTTTGCTGGTCATCCTTTAAACTAAGAATATAGAGCTACAGGCGCGGGAAAAGCAAGGGGGACCCTTCCAGAATGAATCAGCGATGCTATTTGAGGTACACATGTTTTTCGCATACGCTTATAAAGATAGGACCAGCCACAGCTACAGCTGGTTCAGGAGGAGCTTGGGTCATGGGAGGAAGAGCTGATAGCTCAGCGGGAGCGGGAGGTTGCTACGATTTCTGATTCTATCAGCCAGCTAGCCGACCTGTTCCGGTCTCTGCAGACAATGGTGATTGACCAGGGCACGCTGCTGGATCGCATCGACTACAACGTTGAAAGCGTGGCAGAAAATGTCAAGGACGCCGTCAAAGAGCTGCAAACGGTAAGCCCAAACTTCAGCCCACTCTCATCCCCCCTAGACAGTGAACCAACAACGCTCGGACAAGTCAAAGTACTGCATCCTCATCCTATTGGTTCTGATTGTCTTTATGATTGTGTTAATCATCTTCAAAGCCTTATCTCGTCACCAAGATTAAATAATTTTAATTTGTAATTCCTCAGCTTTTCATGTTCATGCCATCAACATATTCCCACACTGCATAAGGGTCCAACGCCATATCGGAAGAATACACGTGATATTTGATGTTCGAAGGATGATGTTTGGTATTCAAAGCACGGGGGAGTCTTCTGGGGAGGGGATTAAAGACCACCGTGGCATGTTGCTGCATCACCTGGGCACAAACATTACGGCAGCTGGCATCGGCTATCACCACCACATGTTTCTCCCCTTCAGAGGGGTTAGGCCAGGCAAAGCCAAGACGGTGGATCGTTTCCAATAGGAGCTGTCCCTGGGATTCAGTTCCTTCAGGGCTGCCGCGAAGGTCGACAATCAGCTTCTGCACCTTTGCTTGTTCCAATGTCAAAGCAGCGTATTCCAACTCCCCAGCCCATCTGGCCTCATCTTGCATCTTTTGAACCACGAGTACGCCAGTGCCATTCAAATTGCTGGTTTGTAAGTAGGGACCCCTCCAGAGGTAGGTTTCTCGAGGTCCCATCTTTGGCGGCTCTTCATTCGACCAGCTTAAGACTGTGGCAAGGGGCTGCAAGGGCAGAGGATGGACTGGCTTGGGCTGCTCGCTACAGTAGCGAGTGAAGAAGTCACTGGGCGATGTTGATTTAAATGGGATGGTCACTGCGTAGGGGACTGAAACTTGGACCCTTTCCCCGTGGACCTTGATTCGATACGAGACTTGGCCCTTGGAGGGAACCCTTGCACGCATCGCATGCAACCCCATCTCCAATGACCATTGGCCATCTTCAAACTTTGGCCAAGCCATCAGCTGACTTGAGTTCACCCCCAGAACGCCGGCCTCCTGCCGCAAATACTCCCCAGGCGGCAAATCATCTATTCTCTCAACCCGCCCACCCAAGAGTTTGGTTACGTCGACTCCGGCTGACTCCCAGAATTCCATCTGGTCTGCCGAATACTCCAGCTGCTTCGGTATCTTAAAGACGCCTTCCCCATTCGCAGTATACCATGCATATATTGGGAAGGGCTGGACAAAGGTAAACACTGAAAGGCATCGCAATCCATACTCTACCGCAAAGGCGTGATCGAGACCCCCCAGCCTCTCCCAGGGCAAGATCTGGCTGAGAGCAGCCAATGTGGCTTTCTTTACATTCACCCGCATCGGTAAAGCATTGTAGCAACGCACCGCCCAGTCGTAATCCACCACCCCGCCGGCCCCCGCCGCCTCACATGGCCTGGGTGCGATGGCTTGAGTCATGACTTTTAAATTTGCAATCAAAGTGGCCATAACAGGAATACTTTGATTCCCTCCATCGTGTGTTTAAATACCTATTCACTTCACATCCCACTGCAATCAACCAAAAAGCCAAACTTTCCTCTTTCTAAACCCAAACGTTTATGAGAATAACTTGACCCACATTTCATATTCTTCATACACTTTGGAATTCACCTCACCCTCGAAGGAACAACTTGGGATCAAGAGAATATCTTGATACGGGATATACGTCTACCCTAAATATAAGCTCACTGGAGGCCGTAGGATCAATCTTCCTTTCCCTACCCACCGCAGATTTGGTTGGCCAGGGCAGATCCCAAAGGAACCATCTCAAGCCAATCAACCAACAGGAGGCTCAACGTATTCTAACAATTTAAACCTGTGCCCAGCCGTCTATTAAACAGTGGGAATTAGATCCTCCTTAATGGTGAAGTCACTCAATAGAGATCATCGGCATCAATAGGTAACTTTGAAGAATTTCATCCAATCAGCAACCATCTCCAATCCCCCCACAGCCATGCGAAAAGGCGGGCTCAAGTTCACCATCCGGCAAGGTCCATGGCTTTGGGCATTTCATGTCCTTTGGTTGGCGGAGGGCCTGCTTTTGCACAGCAGATACTATAGATTCCTTGGACGTAAGCTGTCACCTGCCCTGCAGCTAAAGGCAGCCAGATGGAATCAAGTAACCAGGGGTAAGGACAATGTTTATCGACAGAAAAGAAATTTACATTATCAAAGTGGGTTTACTTAGATGTTCAAAACCCTCCTTGCAATCAAACCGCGTCATAGGTCTTTAATGGCTATCAATTGGTACATCTAATTGGTACCCGCCTCATTTCCAACAACATCTTTTTTACAAATTATTTCCAACACTGTAATTTTCAACCTTTATTTCTGATATCCTTAGCAAAGTACACTTCTATAAAGCTATATTTATGACCGTTTTAAAATTAAAGCCAAGCAACAATCTTGACTTAAAACGTATATGCCATGCTGTGCTTTTCAGAGCTTTTGAGATGGACAAGCCAAACTCAGCTCAGCTCAGACCAAAGCCATGCATGGGACCAAATATGACACCAAGCACCTGATTCGATGTACATTAGCAGAGTTCAGGATCAATGGGCAAACCAAACCAAATACACAGCATGTCTATCAACCACACAGCACACCAAAGCCACACAGTGGGATCTGGATCTCAAAATGCAAACAGATCCACTCACTCACATGCACTGCTCAATTATGCTTACTATGGGTGAGCAGGGCACACAGAAGCCAGGCACCAAATTTCTGAACCCATGCATTTAAAGTAGGCAATATCAGATCAAACACCATAGCTCATAAACCAAACCATTAACAGATCATGCCACACACCATCGCAGTGCTGGAGTGCCCAGATCAACCCATGCAGCCTGGACCAAAAGCCGGAAATTAATCTTCTTAACGCCTCTTTCGGATGCAATAGCTACCCCAAATCAAAGAAACAGCATAAAATTGATTAACATAACCATAACAGCGCTGAGGATAAACTTCTGGGAAGTATTTAAAAAAAGATGAGGATTGAGAAAAAAGACAATACTTTATTTGATAAGAAGGTAGAGTGTCTATAGTATCATGGGAGGCCACATGCTGCCCATGTACGGTGTTGCTGCTGTGGGGCTTTCCCAGGCAGTGTTCCTTGTAGGATTCAAAATGTTGATCCACGTACAACATGAGAGGGGTGGCAGGAGTGCCACCAACCATCCTGTAGCCAGGTCGAGGCTCAGGGAAAGATTTCCCAAGAGGCAGCAATCATAGATGCAGCAACTTCCCCCCGGGTACCGGAAAGCGGAGCTTCTGGGACCTTTTTGAGAGCATCTTGGCGCTGTGCCTGATATCAATCCAGTTCAACATCAGAGACAGGTAATCATGGATCTCTCTAGGCATGTCTTACTGTTGCAACTGTGGGGTTGACCCCCGGCAAGGTTCTGCCCAAAAGGATCCATGACCCACAAACCGACTTCCCTATGACCTGTAGCCACATGCAGAAGTCAACTTGAATTACTAAATCCAGCAGCAAGAACCAGTGACGACCCCAGTCCGGTGAACAGCTTGTTTTGGCGCTTCACTCATTACAAGGATCACTCACCCCCTGCCCAATCCAACTGATTGATCATCACAATCTTGTTCCTCTTATAATGATTCACTACAGCTATATAACCCATACATCCCAATAAATATAACTATCTAGCTTGCAATCATTTTTCTTGTGTAACTCTGCTACCACAGCACACTTAAGCATTACCTTACCCAGGCGGAGCCAATCCCAGCACATGGGCTTGGATCCGGTACAGGCATGCCGTGTTTGGCTCCTGGGGCCGCCATCCAGGAGGACACGGCGGGAACCCTTTATAATGAAAGGGTTGAGGTTTGAAGCTAGCCTTGGGTTAGCCTCCAGGGCAAAATTATGGGCACATACCTTAACTTCCTGGGATACAAGAGGATGGTTTCCTTTTGGCAAAAAGGAAGGGAAAATCTTGAGGAACATTAAAGCCAACACAAATGTGGATAAACTTGACTTTATTAGGAGAAATGATCCTGCTTAAATAGTAGACAAGGGTTGATGATCACTCATTAGGCAGACAGAGTGGCAGATGGGGTCACATTGAGTTGAACCCATACCAGGATCAGTCAAAGGCAGGTATGATATTTCAGAATGGGTGTACATTGATGTCAACCTATTTACGGAGGGCAAGGAATCTCCAAAGTCAAAAGAAAAACTGAGCAAAACTTTGCACATATCATTATTTGAAGGCCATATCAAAATAGCATTAATAGTACAATTTCTGACATCTCCCCCCTCAAGATTGGACACAGGGAGTTGATATTTGCAGAGGAATTTGGAATGAACTTGAGAAAAGGGGTGGCCAGAGGACAGCAGCTTCACAGTATACTTGACACCCTTCTTGTAGGTGACTTCACAAGGCCCAACCCAGATAGAGTCTAATTTGTGGGCTCTACCTCCAGTGTGGTTTTGGTAGTAGAGGACCAGGTCACCCACTTGAAATTCCGGAAGGGGGCCTAGTCACATTGGAAGGGGATAGCTCTAAAGCCTTGACCTTATATGCTGTTGAGTACACTGTTGCCTGGATGTAAATGATGCAATTATTCAAGACCTTGATGTGGGTTTTGGGTTAGCAGCAGCATCAACTTCAATCAAAGGTGGGCCCATTATTGACGGGGTTGTGGCTTCACGCCCATATAACATGGCAAAGGGGGATTGTTCATTTACTCTGTGTCTGCTTAATCAATAAGCAAAAAGGGCAGTGGGGAGGAACATATCCCAATTGGCGGCATCTGGAAGGGTAAGCTTCCTCATAATGGACACAAGGGAAGAATTTGCTTGTTTTACTGTTCTATTGGTGGATGGATTCTACGGAGCAGAGAAAGACTGGTGTGTGCCCATAGCTTCTACAATAGATGTGATGAGACAAGCATTGAAATTGGTGCCATTGTCAGAGAGTAATGTTTGAGGACATCCATGCCAATAAAAGATATCCTGTAAAAAGAAATTAGCGGTGGTCTTAGCAGTTATATCTTTTGTAGCTCTGGCTTTGACCCATTTGTAAAATGGTCTATGGCAACTAAGATAAATTGACACCCAGACCTAGACTAAGGGAAAGGCCCAACAGCATCAATACTCACAGTTTGAAAGGCCTTTTTATGAGGGATGAGCTTGAACTGATGTTGGGACAGCCAAGGACGTTGGAGTTGACAGGAGTGATAGGATGCAAGGATATCAGGAATTAGGAGGCACATGTTTTCCCAGTAGAAATTTTTGCACAGCCAATCATGAGTTTCACTATACCCTCATGCCCAGTGCCAATGTGGGCTTGGAGGATAATATCTATTCTCATACTAGGACAAACTTAGGGAAGGTAGGCGTTGTTGATCTTTTTGAACAGTTGCCTGTCTCAAATGATAGTGTCCTTTGATAGGGACTGTAGAGCCAGGTGTATCTCTTCTGTTTCAGTTAACCAAGCATTGGGGTATCCTATTAACTTGTAAAGTCAATCAGTGTTGGCAGGAGGGATGGCTAGTATAGGAATTCTAGATAGCCCATTGGTGTTCTGGTGTTGAGCACCAGGCCTGTGTACCACAGTGAAATTTTACCTTTGTAAGCACAGGGCCCACAAAGCCAGTCAACCTTCTGGTTTGTTTAGCTGTTATAACCACTCAAGGGAGGAGTGGTCAATGACCATAGTAAAGTGGGTCCTGTAGACGTAGTGTCAGAACTGCTTCACAGCATGTAGAACTGTCAGGCATTCCTTTTTCAGTGACACTATAATTCTTCTCATGTTTGTTGAGGACACACAAAGAATAGGCTACAAGTCAATCTACACCTTCATTGTCTAACTGAGCCAGGATTGCACCTACAGCTACCCCTTTGGTTTCAGTGTATAAGATGAACTCTTTGTCATAATCAGGGTAGACTAAGATGGGGGCTTCCTTAAGCTTGGTTTTTAGGGCCTCAAATAATTGTTGTTGACTATCAGTCCATTTGAGGAGAATGTCCCTGAGAAGGTGGACAAGGGGTTCCCTTAGCTCTGCAAAGTCAGGGATAAATTGCCGGTAGTATCCCATCATGCCAAGGAATACCTAGACCTCACATAAATTTGTAGGGGGCAGCATCTTATCAATGGCTTCCACCTTATTGTTCAAGGGGCAATCCCAGTCTGGGTGACTTCATGGCTCAAGAATTTAAGTCTTCTTTAAAAAAGGAACAATTGGAAGGCTTAAGCTTAAGGCCTGCATCCCAAATATTGAGGAAGACAGCCTTGAGATGATCCAAGTGATTAGTTAAGGTGGATCTGAAAACTGTTATATCATCCAGATATACAAGCATGCAGGAGAGCTTCAAGTCTCGTAGAATGGAGTCCATGGCTTTTTAAAATTAGCTGGAGCATTACAGAGTCCCTGATGCGTACAGGTGTGTTTGTAGAGACCCTATGAGGTGATAAGGGCAGCCTTTTCTTGGTCTTCTGGGGACAAGTCAACCTGCCAATAACCATAGGCTAAATCCATAGCAGAGAAGAATTTTGAGCCTCCCAATTGCCTAAGGGCATCATCAATCCTGGCCAGCGGGTATGAATCCTTTTTTGTGAGAGAATTTAAGCGGCAATAATCCATCACTATGTGGTGGCCCCCAACCTTATTCTTAAGGATCAGCAATGAGGAGGCCCAAGGGCTCTAAGATGAAGCTAAGAGTCCAGCATCCAGAATTTGTTTTAGTTCTTTAGAAACCTTGGCATCTTCTACTCTACTGCAGCAGTAGGAATTAGCACAAAAGAGAGGAGCAACACCTGTATCAATTTGGTGAGTAACCCCTTTTCTAGTCCATAATCATTGGGCCCAGATGCAAAATTTTCTTTAAACTGATCAAGAAGCTCTAGTACATCCTTCTAATGAATAGGAGACAGCTGAGAGAATCTGGCAGCAGCAAATAGAGAGAGCACTTGGTAGTCTCCTTCTAGTAAGTTGAAGTTGCTGAATGTTCCAAAGGGATAGAGAGAGACTACCTGTTATGCTCCTAAGATGGGTCCATGTCCCACAACTTGTCCTTTAGAGACCTGCATTGGTGAGGCAGTCAAATTAGCCAATAACATATGTACGGGTTCCTTGTGAGTTCTATCTAGGATCCCATGGTACAACCAAGGTTCTTTAGAACCTAAGGATTCAGGAGAGTAAAACTCTAAGAACAGCTTCTCAGGCAACTCATAGGATATATGAGAAATAATGATCACTTGTGAGCCAGGGGTGATAGTGACGGCCACAGGAGCAAGCAAAGAGACACATTTATCATTAGAACAGGAATAAGGAGGGGAGCACATGCTAGAGGAGTGTCACTTATACTTCAGTGAGAAGATTTCTGTGGAGTATTTGAGGACACAAGTCTTTAGTTGCTTGCCAGGGATGCGTGGAGGCTCTTCAAAGATCAACAGGACCTCATATCCTAGGAGGGACAGATACCCATCTCAAAGATTGAAAATCCCATTGTAATTGTCAGGGCCCAGAATGGGCCAGACAAAACCCTATGTTGCATAGGTTCAACGCCTGCAATCAAGCAATTGCGCAATCAAACAATTGCATCATCAATCACACGGATTAACCAAAATGAAACTTTAATTCCAAGTGGGGAATTGAACCATGGTCAAGGCCAAACCTGGGGGCAATTGGAAACCGTTCCAAATCTAAGAAAAAAATTAATTGGCCCACACCCTCTGAAACCCAGGAATGGGGACTTGGGTTGCCAAATGGCCCAAAATTTCCCTGCCAGCTTCCCCAGGGCAAAAATAATGAAAGGATACATCTAACTGGCAAATAAGGAGTCACAAATGAAACCCAACTTGATAATAATTCATTGACAGCCAATAAGGAGTTACCAGTAAGCCCAATAGCAGTTTCCCAGCAGGATATAGCTGGGAGCACTGGTATCCCCTTTCTTTGTTGACCTCTTCATTTAATAAACTTTTGTTGGTTAATGAACACTGAGCATTTATAATTTGCAGGGGTTTATTACATTATCACAAATTTTATACTGCTGGTGCTTTCAAACAGAGAGTACCTCCAGTACCAACACCATTGCTTGGAAACAGAGCAACTTCTTGCTGCCTCCAACCAACCACCACCGGCCTTTACCCCATCTCCTAGAGGGCTGGACCAAGAAATAATTCCTGCTCCTGTGCCACACCTATCCTTTCCTGGTGTTCCTCTGCTCCAACAACTTGCCCAGCTAAGCCCAAACATGAGCATCACCACTGGAGAACTTCCTCTTGTTCCTTCTGCTTCATCATATGATTACAGTAAGCTTGGGGTTGCCTATTTGACCATGCTGGGGCTCACTGAGCAAGTGATACCCCACATGAGAGTGTGGCGTCCCTGGGCTATAGCTGCCAATTATGTGATACAGATGGCTCCTGTCATCTACTGGGCCTTCCAGGCTTGACCCTTCCCCTTGATCAAAGGTCCCCCTGGAGCCACCCAGGCCACAACAGTACTCTCAAAGAAATCAGGTGCCTACCAGGAGGTTGTAGCTTTTGCTTTAAAAAACAACGGCAGGGGATGCAATGAGGAGTTTCCAAAACCTCATTGGTAAAGCAGAGTAAGCTCCAATAGCCCAAGTCTGAGCCATACCAGAAGTTTCATAAGACTGAGTATTGTTGAGATCAGAAGCTAGTTTAAGTTTCTTCATCAACTTGGAGGATACAACATTGACGGGAGAACCTGTGTCCAGGATGGCCTTAATCTTAACCTTATGAATGAATAATTCTATGTGGGTGGTATCCTTTCCAAAAGGAGGTAAGACAGCCAGGACATCTTGTGCGGCTTCCATTTCCTTTCCCATTTTTCTAACATGCAGCTCAAGGCATAAGTTTCTTTGTATACAGTTTGTAAAGGCAGGGACACAGTAACTTTATGGAAGAGGGCCTTGAATAACTCAGTGGCTTCTTATGAGCAGTCCACTAATACAGGGGCCCAATGAGCCTGAGCTAGATAAGGATAAGCCACCATGGTCTTAGCATCAGCATGAGGTGGTCAAGTTGTGGTAGTGGTCTTTCCTGAACCTAGCTTATAGGGGACAGACACAGTCTCATGAACAGCCAGCACAGTGTAATCATAACCATAACTATCTTCTTTGTCATAGTCAGAATCTTTGGGCTCATAATTGCTCAAGAGATTGTGGAATGGATGGAGGATAGTAGGGCTAGACAAGGGGGGCAAATCCTTGTCAGAGGGAGGATCAGGAGGAGATGGGGGAGATTGGTCAGCAGAGAGCGTCTTTGCCTCTAAGATGACCTCTCTTTTACCGCCTGTTCTTTAGGATCACATCCTTCTAGGTGCAGGTTAGTCCAGGACCGCAAGTGGTGCCCTATCTGGCCGCAATTGTGACAACCTTGTTGTTTGGGTTGCCAATTAGAGCCAATAGTCATGATGCGGGGGTACAAGTGGTTAGGTCAGAGTTGTTAGCCTTATTCTTGAAGACCACAGTTCCTCCATTTTTCAGATACATGTCCTGTAGGAGGGTCTTGATGCTCTTCATAGACATGAGGGACGCCTTATGCACCTTAAAGTGTAAACATAAGAGCTGGTTCACTTTTAGCGCATTGGAACATGCAGTATACGCCTCCTGGGGAGTCAATTGGAAACTGGTGATGAGTTGCTGAACCTCAATTTAGAAGCAGTCTGTAAAATCAGCCAATTTTTCCTTATGTTTAAAGGCAATATGCCTGATGGCATCCTTCTTAATCTCTAGGCTGAGGCTGCCTCCAAACTCTTTGATGAAGAGTTACTTCATGTCTTCCCAAGTAACTATGAACAGGAGTTCAGGAACCACAACCTCCTGACAGGTAGTATATAGGCAGGTAAGAATGTGTTCCTTTTTAAGGTCATCAGTAGCCCTCTGCATGGCTGTCTCATAGATGTTCAAGAAAGCAGCAATGGTGGAGGTTTTGGGGTCAAAAATCTGCTTGAACGTGGGTTTATAGTTGGGATTGATGGACAAAGATGTAGATTGACTATTTTCACCATGATTAAGAACATTGATATGGGAGTTCCCCTCAAACTCAGACTCAGCAGAAGGTTGTCTTGCCCATAGAAGACAAAGAATTTTTTCTAAAGTGTGCATAGTAGAGCTTTTCTGTCCTTCAATGTCTCTGGCAGTTGCTGCTACAGTTTAAATCTCATTGACTTGCATCTACTGGACAGCCAAGGTACCCACAATTCATTGAACCAGGTGGCCATAGCTGTGGCCTGAGATTCCAAGGGAGAGATCCTCTCATTCATAGTCTCATTCAGGCAAGTAAGATTCTGAACTTCTTGCTCTAGCACATCTTGCCTGTCAGCAACATTGTTGGTCACGGCCGCTAAGTTATCTAGCGCAAGGACACAGTTGATGTGTGGTTGTCCCTCTAAGCCAGGGCAGCATCCATGTTCTTTGTGGGTGGGGGCTTCAGTTGCCTTCTCTTCACTTTCATCATCAGATTTAGAGGAAGAATGTCTTGGTCTGAGAGGCGTTGGTGCAGGTAGGCAATCTCACCTTGTAGTGTAACTACCTGATCAGTCAAGATAGTGATACAAGGGTCAGGCACAGGCTCTGCAGGAGGAAGATTGGAGGTAGAGGCCTGTCAACAAGTGGTGGCCTTGAGTTCAGCTATGGTCTCTCAGATCTTAGCTTCAAATTCAGTGGGGCTTTCAGCAGGAGGTGCAGATGGCACCATCTCTACCAAGGTTTCACAAGTGACAAACTCCTGTCAACTATGATAATCAAAAGGCCTCAACTATGGGAGTCAAACCCTGATGCCCTGCGGGCTGGCGGCCCGCAGGGCCAGCCACCCGGCTGCCTGCAGTTTTTGGGGTTTGAATCAGAACTGGATTTGACTTCAGAGAATCTCCTGAAGTCTGATGAACCAATTTTGCCTACAACAATACCCCCCGCGCAAGAGGTCCCTGTTAACCCAACCAATCAACAGGCCGGGTTAGCCACAGACCCCGGAATACCTGGGCCACTACAGAAGAAGAAACAAAGATACCTTCTATAAGAAATGGACCACCCAGAGATGACCCGTCCCGTGACCTGGTTAAGGAATTGGAGTGCTCTAGTTGCAAGTCAGCCAATGAAATAACCCCCGCAATTGTTGCCATCAAGGGCTGTGAGGACCTAGCAGACAGGGAAACCCAGGCCATGAAAATCTTTGAAAGTTTTGCCATGACAGATGGGCATACTTATACCCTGGGCCGCCAGGAAGATGCCCATTGTCATCTTTGCAATAAAGTGACATGAACCTTTGGTTCAACCAGATCATACCATACTTGTTATTAGTTTTACTTCATCTACAGTCTACTCCTTGCGGCTCTGCCCCACGTGTTCACCTACCCCAAGAAACTGCAGACCAGCTGCCCAAACTTTACCGTCCACCAGGAGCTCCCTTTGGCCCAGTACATTTTACCAAGTACCCACCCAACCCGGCGTATTCTGAGTTTACTCTGGAGGAGATCCTCATACACAACCCTGAAGCTAGAACTAGAGAGACTGAAACCGTATACAGAGAAGGCATCAAAATCACCATACCTCCTCTACTATTCCAAGACAAGTATAGCTTCCTGCCCACATATTTGGTTCCAATGACTCTGCCCCTCACCCCTCAGCCCAACCGCCCGCAAGAATCTGTTGCCACTGATGAATCCACTTCCACCCAAATATTTGGGGTGATGTATATCATCCTCACTGGGTTTATTGATTCCATGGTGCCTACAAGCAGCCTTGGGCAATCCTTGGAAAATTGTTATCTTATATTGTAAAGTTAGCCCCAATCCTGTGATGGGCCCTCCCTGCTGGGCCCGCAAGTCCTCAGGAACCCCCCATAGGTTGGATCCCTGACTCAAGGCTGCCTTGTTGTCAACATAAGTCTGAACTTGATGTAGGATATTGCCTAAATTGGCCTTGTCCAAGACATATTGTTGTTGTAGCTTATGACCCCAATTTTCCATGTTATTCCCAATCATCTCTAATTGATTGTTGATGTGCTCACAAAACTGATTGAGCTTGTCTAACAAGGTCTTGAAGTCTTGGTGGTACTTTAGAAGGGTGGCCTCCATTTATCCTTGCCAAGCAGCATGATGATCATCTAATTTGCACAGCCAATCTCTAATATATCCTGGGAGAGAGGAGCAAAGCATGTTTAGCAATGTGGTAAGGTACTTTTGGGAGGCCAGTGAATCCCGCTAGTTGTCAGAAATGCAGGAAAAGAGACTATGTGTCCATTCCTGGTAAGTCATATTTTGGGCATGGTTGAAGGTTACTGTGGATGCCACATCAGAAAGGAGTTGGTTTTGGGATCTCAACACTAATTAGTGGTGGACCAAGGCGGGCAAAATGAATTGGTTTACCAGCACGCCAATGGTTTCCATAGATTACATTAAAGCAGAGGGGGGGCCAAAATCCAACAGGAAGGAGTACAGGTCTTTGGAGGCGTAACCAGGGTGGAGACCAGGAATTATGTGCATGGCCACTATACCAGTATGGAGGAGGGAGTGAGCGGCAGCACAAGTTTTGCTCATAGTCAAGAGAGAAAGCTGGGAGAGAGCCCACAAAGGCCCAGGCAACAACGCCATTACCATGGGTGAATTAGGTTAGTCAGTAATATCATCTTCAAGAGGGGGACTTGAAACTTTAGGAGGCTCAGGTATTTCAGTAACAAAGGGAGAAGAACCAGATAATTCACGGGGAAACAGGGTAACCAAGGGGTTATCAGGCACTGCAGTGAGTACCATTTTGTTGTGTCTGACTCCTGAGGACAACATCCAGGAGGACACAACAGGAAACCTTTATAACAAAAGGTTTGAGGTTTGAACCTAGCCTTGGGTTAGCCTTCAGGGCAAAATTAAGGGCACATACCTTAACTTCCTGGAATACAAGAAGATGATTTCCTTTTTGAAAAAAGGAAAGGAAAAAGATTGAAGAATACAAAAGCTAACACAATTGTGGGTAAACTTTCTTTATTAGGAGAAGTAATTCTACTTAAATAGTAGACAAGGGTTGCTGATCACTCAATAGGAAGACAGAGTGGCAGATGGGGTCACATTGAGTTGAATCCATACCAGGATCAGTCAAAGGCAGGTAGAACATTCCAGAATGAATGGTCATTTATTTCAGCCTATTTAAGGAAGGTGAGGAATTCCCAATCTCAAAGGCAGAACCAACTAAATCTTTGCACATATCACTATTCAAAGACCATATCAAAATAGCATTAATGGCACTATTTCCAACAAGGCACCAGATCTTTCTATGGGGTACACTGTGTTGTTTCAAACTTCTATGGCAACACCCAGCTCTATTAGTCCTGGCACTAACCTTTGTTGGTTATGGTTAATATCACAGTAGATTCCATAATTCCAGAAATTATTTGCCCAAGTAGGAAGGATCAGAAATCTGGAAAGCTGTTGACCAAATTAACTGATTTGACAGATTTAAATCAAACAGTTGATTGAAAATGGGTTACAACTGCTCCAGTTTGCCAGTTAGATTTGATTCCCCCTTGCAAGCTGACGCTAATAAATTGACATAATTTGAGGGTTACCTGATAAGATATTATTTATCAGCATGGTCATCAGAAGTTGGTCACTCAAGGGTCCTTTGAAAACTGGACCAGATAATTACTTGATAATGTGGAAGAAATAGGAGCCCAGGATCCACTTGGTATTACTTAGTCAAAATTTGATACATATTGAATAACTTTCACTGTTTCAACTCTTAAGAGTTGAGTCCTCCCAAAAATTTACTCAATAAAATCAATTATCCCTTGGTCTAATATCTATTTTAAATTCATCCTGGAGTTGTCCTTTTGCGCTACATCCCCTACAATTTAATCCTTAGCCAGATTATTACGGGAAGATGGGGGCCTGTTGTTGGTACTTCATTGTCATCTCCGCCAAATGTCAATTTAATGCCTGCCAATCTCAGAGCTGTTCCCCCTCCTGTCAAAGCTGAAACTCATGTGCTATCCCGATGTCCTTAATTTTATGCCAAAGACACTCTGATTCTCTGACAGTCCATTTACCTAGGAATTTTCTGGTTGGGGTTAATTATTTTGCTTAACCCTAATGTATCACTTGGATATTTTACAAAACAGTATTTGAAGCTTTGTTGGTGGTTAATCATAAACTCTATGTGGATTTAGGTGGTGATTCCCCACCACATGGAGACTTCTTCTTCTATCCAACCATTTCTGTCACAGTTAACAGCCCAGAATCTTGTCTCTCAATTGAAGACTTTCTTCTTGGAGAGGTATAGCTCTCCTTCTACTGGCCGCCTTCTTTGCTATCCTATTCCTTTATGGCTTGTTATAAAGCAGGGTCATCATCCTTGAACACATTTTTATATAGAGGTAGGCATGTCCCAGAGTGATCCTGATAATAGAAGGTTTATTTCCACATAAAAGTTCATATGGACCTTTACCCACTTTACAGAATATATAGATGTGGCAGACCAGAAGTACTGTTGGTAACATGTTAGCCCAGAGGTGAGGGTTGTTAATAGACAGTTTTCTTAATGCTTCTACCAATGACCCATCCAATCTCTTGGCTCTGACAATTACCTGAGGGCAATATGGACTACTGGCTGTGTTCTTGGTACTATCCTTGGACTAATAAAAGTTGGGGTTGTTAAAGATCAGCTCTATTCCTCCATCTACAATTATGAGTCTGAGTTTCCAAGCTCAGAAATTATTCCCTTGCCTATAAGTTATCTCTCATTGTTTCCTTGGTGCTCTTTGGGTTATGTCACAACATCTACAATTACTCCCTCTTGGGAAACTAATTCCCTGAGTGAATTACCAAATGATTCCCCAATTAATCATTAATTTGGTGGCACTGTAATCATTCAGCCATCTATTACAAGGATCAAACATTTAAATTATAAGCGGAACACAACTTGGTCTATCCTTGTGGCCAAAGAGGAACAACTACTTGGATAAGCCTCATGACTACCATAACACACATAGACAGTATATGGCTTCTCATGACACTATATAATACCCTATATTCATATCAATTAAAGTATCATTCTATTCTTAATTTTCCCCTTTATCTTGTTTATTATACTTTAAAGAAGTATATACTCAACATTGGTAGCACAGTTAGGTTATCCACACCTACGCAACTTAAAGGAAAACTCCTCCCAAGAAAAGAATCCAGAAGATGGCACTCCCCACAGGCTAGCGAGACTACAAAGAAGGACAGGACGTCCATGCGGGCCTTTTCATCTATGACTACGTCCTTGTTCCTACCAAACAGTATAACCTTCTCAATACTTGTGGAATCCTGAACCCACCTATAACTCTAATTTGGCAAACAACTGAAATACCCAATATTGTATTCCAGCGCCTATGCTCAACAGAGATTGAAAATTTGCAGGATTGCGCCAAGAAAACACCATCCTCTAGATCAATATCACATAAAGCAAATTTACACAAGTGGAATACACCCGCAGACTCTGGACAAGCAAAGTTGCCCTTTGTGTCACAGGGACCGCTTCACGCTTTGTAAGAAAATGGTTCAATCAACACCCTAGTCACAAAAAAGACTGGTATATTTTTAAGAGCACCTTCCTGGAGAAATTTGCCATAAAAGACTATGAAGTTGTGATCATGACAAAACTCAGAACCTTCAAAATGACAGGAACTATTGAGGAGTACATTGCAGCCTATGAATACATATGTGATTGAGCTCCCAACACTATCAATTTTGATGAGGATGGGCCACAACTGGATTTCTACATTGGCCTCCCCACAAAAATCAGATATCAGCTTGACATGAGCTGCTTTAGGAACCTCCAAGAGTATTCCTAGAGGAGAAAGCACATGGCACAAAAGTCTGACAACCTGCATGCAACAAACAAACAAAAAGAGAGCCCTGCAGCTAAAAAGGACCCTTGACTTAACAAGCAGAATAACTGAGCCAACAATCCCCATCCTTGAGGCAGAAATTGTACCTCTCAAGAAAATCAAATGAGCACTGATAACACCACTGAAGAGTGAAAAGCTCAGGTGAGTGCTTAGGCAAACCACCCTCCCCTACTTTGCAAGACTTGTACAAGGACCAATAAGTGGATTCAATTACCATAATACAAGTACCCTCCAGCAATCCTATACTGTTTACTGCCCAAACCAGAAATAAACTCCTCACTTATCCTTTCTGCTTTTGCAGATATTGGGGCACAGCACTATTTTATACTTGATAAGACCAGTCCCTTGTTGAAAAAAATTACCAACCTCATGAAACTACCCACAACTCAAAGTAACGTCAAGAGAGTTGTCATGGCAGATAACAGGAGCACAATAGTCATCAAAGAGGCAAAACCCTTTCATTCTCAAATAGAAGACGTACAAACTACGCTTAGTGGCCCTATCATACCAATCCCCAAGTACAATGTTGTACTTGGTCTGGACTGGATGAGAAAGGCCAAACCTCATATCAACTGGGATAGCACTACCCTCACCATATAACAGGGTGAGGTGCACCGTTACATATATCTAGCCCACCTTGACACACTTATGAGAGACCATGTATTTGTGAAAATTACAGAAACAGAAGAAGAAAATAATCCCAGTAAAATCAATTGGAACACCTGCAAATATGAGATTATCCACTTTCAAAATGCATAAATTTCACTTGTACAGGACCCAATCCAAGCACAGCAATCCATGGAATTCCCTTCAGTTTTCCAAGAAACTTTACCAGGACTACCGCCCAATTGGGGCATCCAACATGAAATCAACATCAAAGTACGTGTACAAAAAGCATGACCTATCTACTGCCTAACGCCACAAGAAGACAACACCCCAAATGCTTATTTATACAAAGCACTTGAAAAAGGACTTGTATGCCCTTCTAAATCTCCTTTTGGTGTGGCTATCTTTTTTGTAGCAAAGAAAGATGGAGGGCTCTGCCTGGTCACAAACTCCAGGGCGCTCAACAAGATCACAATTAAGAACAGATATCACCTGCCCCTGATTGATGACCTTTTTTCCCTGGGGGTCCCAAGTCTTCACAAAAATTGATTTGACAGCAGGTTATCACCAAATTTGTGTTAAACCAGAGGACATAACAAAAACAGCTTTCAGAACTAAGTATGGATCTTTTGAGGGTGTGGTCCTTAACTTTGGCATGAAAAACACCCCCAAGAACCTTTGTAACCTTTATTAATGAAGTCTTCAAGGAACACACTGGGAAAAGAGCTATCATTTACCTGAACAACATAATAATATACAGCTTGACTGTAGAGCAGCACTGAAAAGACGTTTGACTGGACCTCTGCACCCTCAAAGACAACCAACTTATAGCAAAACCCTCAAAATGTGACTTCTTCTTGTCATAACTCTCATTTTTAGGACACATTATCAGCAAGAATGGAGTGAAGCCAGACCCAGAAAAGATTCAAGCTATAACCAACATGCCAGCACCGCAAAATAAGAGTGATCTTTGTGCATTCCTAGGCATGATAGCCTATTTCAGAAGATTTATCCCCAACTGGGGTCCTTAACTTCTCCCTTATCCATAATCACAGGCAAGACAACCAAATTTTTCTTTACACTGCTAAGAGATCAACATTTATGACAATTAAAGAAACTTATGGTCACTGCCCCTATCTTACAATATCCAAGCTGTTAAGGAGTGTACAAACTAGAGACCAAAGCATTTGATTGCACAATAGGAGGAGTACTCCAAATTCAAACTTCAGAAAAGGAGTTCCTCCCTGTAGCAATGAATCAAGAAAGCTGTCTGACAGTGAGCAAAGATACCCAATACATGACAAGAAACTAATAGCTATTGTCCACTGCCTAAGGAAGTGAAAATACTATCTGGAAGGTGCACAGATATTCAAATTGCTAACCAACCACAAGTCCTGATATTCTTCAAAACTCAACAACACCTATCAAGAAGACAAGCTAGAATAAGGAGCATTAAACAAAGGTACCCCATTACAATCAAATATAACCCAGGAAAATAAATGCTTACTGCAGACGCCCTATCAAGGCTATACTGTAAACATATCCTATGCACCGATGAATACCCCAATTGGCCCATGTCAATCAATGTGAATCTCCAAGAAGGGTTCCCACCTGGTACACCAATGGACATCTAAGAGAATGTACTCAAGAACAAACATCTGTTCAAAAAAGTATATGGCACACTACACCACATACTTCCAAGTGGTGATACTGTACTCTACATCCTGTCAACAAAACAGATTGACACAATCCTTTGATGCCACAGAGATCTGAGACACACCTGTAGCAGGAACTTGCATGAATATCTCAAGACACGCTACTGGTGACCCAACATGTTGTAAAATATCAAGGATGTACTGGAACAATGTAAAGTCTGTGAAAAGTACGCACAAACCAAGGCACCACCCAAGTCAGTAATACCTGTATCTATCACACAACCCTTCAAGGTATGGCCGTTGGATATTGTGGGACCAATGCCTGGTGAAAACAAGGGAAAGAAGTATATAATCACAGCTATTGACTATGCAACCAGATGGCCCATGGCACAAGCCACCAAAGAGCACAAAGGCAACAATGTGAGACAATTTATTGTGAAAGAAATCATTGCCAAGTTTGGAAAACCTGACCTCCTGATCACAGATGGAGGAATCAGACTCACAGTCATAGACAACAACATCTACCTTTCCAAGAATGGGATAAAACACACCATTGCTAGTACATATCACCCACAAGCAAAGGAAAGAGTAGAGAAATTGAACAGCTCCCCTATAGAGGCGCTCAGCAACTTATCTGCCAAAAATCCAAAATTATGGGCTGACATGCTCCCAACAGCACTAATGGTGTGTTGTATACAGGTCAACCAAAATACAGTAAAAACCCCATATGAACTTGTATATGGGCATAAACCTGCCATGGTTAGCACTACCTCAGGACCCCATTTACCTCTACCTAAAAAGGTACCAGACAATAGTGATCCTGACGTACAGAGCGCCAGGAAGGACCAAGAGGACAAGGAACGCAAAAGAGTTGAGAGGGAAGCAATCTCCCTACAGAGGAAAGATTCTAATTCAGAGACAAAATCCGGGTTGTCAACAACAACCAGCATAAGTTAGATCCTGGGCTACATGGACCAGGTATTATCATGGAAGTCAAGCCCAATAACACCTACCTCATCAAAGGAATTGGAGCTTGGACTGAACTGAAATGTATGCACCACAACCACCTCTTCCTGTGCAAAGCAAGAACAGCCCAACAAAACTCCAGGATCCCTGTTCCCAACGCCAAACTGGATCAATACCAAGCTTGTGTCCCCAACACACTCAAGAAAATCCCCAAGGCTCCGCCTTCCAGCACCCCAGGGGGAGATGTTGCAACATCTTCAATTACTCCCTCTCATGGAATTGACGCCCCAAGTAGTTCACCAAATGGCTCACCAACTAATCATTAATATGGTAGCACCACAATCATTTGACCATCTATTGTAGGGATCACATAATCCAGCTCCTAAGCGGAACACAACTTGAGTAAGCCTTGTGACTTAAGAGGAACATTAATCAGATAAGCCCCATGACCATCATGACATACTTGTAAGGCATGTGGCTTTGCATGATATTATATATTATTATATATTCATATCCAATAAAGTATTATTCTCTTATTAATCTTCCCCTTTATCTTGTTTATTCTACTTCCCAGAAGTATATACTTGACAATGCACAAATAAAATGGTGTGAGTTGACCTTCAGTGTACATATGTTAACTATGTAGATTGGTGGCAAAATACACCCATGCATGGTGAGTCAAAGCTTAAACCAAAAACAAAACACAATAGCAACTCAACATGTAAACAAAACTATTCAATTGTTACATACAATGTATTGTAATCAAGGATGATACCTCAGTATCTAAAATAAGGCACACAATCTGAAACATAAATTTTAAAAATATTGTGTTGTGTGCTTAAAATTTTAGTGTAAAATCTAGGAAAACTGGTGGAAGTTATTATAGGTATTCTAAAATGGGCGCTGTAAACCCAAAAACAATTAATAAAGAAATAAAAAACTATAATTGGGATATTGGGTGGGTAAAACTCTAATTAAATATCAATTTTCAGATAAAAAGAAAAAATTAAAAACCAGTGTGTAACTTAATTGAGTTTTATTTAGTATTTTATTAAATTTTGAAATGGAGAAAACACAACAACAGAGTAACAATGCACCCATTGTGCACCGTGATTGTGGTTGCCCTGTGGGTTAAAAAATCAAGTCAGTGCAACTCAAGTGCTTAATCAGGAAGGAGATAGGAGAGGAGAGTTCAATAGTGAGGTTGTACTGAAACACCCAGTTCAAGGAGCACAACATGCAAGGGTGCAGAACATAAACCCTATGGTCCCCAAGCTGACCTGAAATCCCACCAAGGTTACAACTAACAAGAAGGTTAGAAACAAAGAGGTAGAGCTTACTTTTCTTGTTTTAAACCCTGTCTACCGTCAAGAGTCAGTCCTGTCAGCCATGATGAAGAAGTTTAAGCTTGTGCTTGATACATCATATGAGCTCTACATCAGTCATGGCAATCATGAAGACGTTTAAGAGCCTGATTATTTCCAAACTGCGGATGGGCAGCAGGTGCTAAAAAAGGTTGATGTGTTCTATAACAAAGTGCCTATGCCCTGTGTTGTTGCTGAGCCAGCGGATACAGATTTAACTACTCTGGCCAAGGCCACCTGGAAGGTCATTTCTCATATCAAGCACATCATTATTCTCAAGCTGATGCGGGAGTCAGGTGACTACAAGACAGCCGCAGCCCTTGTTGGGGTGGATATCAGGAAGCGAGGCATAGGTAGAGGCATTAGGCAACTCAGGACAGGGTGCAGCCAAGCCAGCGGGTAAAGCCCATCATAGAATGGGGGCTAACTTGATAATGTAAGATACAGATCACCTGAGTAAGGACCTGGGTCCAGAGTTAGGGACCATGAAATCCACTAATCCTGTCAAATTAATGTAGAGTACTTCAAACAGTTGAGCAGATGTGGTCTCAGCAGCGGTGGAGGGTTCCATTAGGCAGTCTGGTCTTGGGGTTAAGGGCGGAGTCATGGGGGACAAAGTATGCTGGCAGATAATTGTACTTGTCTTTGAACAATAAGGGCAGCACCTCAATCCTCTTTCCTTTGTGTCCTATGTATTTTATTTCTCTAGTCCTTGCCAAGGGATCAGCAATGAGGATGGTTTACAAGCCATACTTCAAGTAGGCGGGGTTGGACGGGTATTCAGTAAAGTGCACAGGTCCAAAGGGGGCTCTAGGGGGACAGTATAGTGCCTGAGGCAGGTCAGCAGGATGGTCTTCAGAGGGGTGGTTGCCTTATTATCTACTTGGCCAGAGTTGAGATAAAAAATAACTAAGACTAGATAGGGTAGGATTTTTTCAAGCCAAAGGTTCATAAAACTTTATTATCAAAAATAACAATGTGGTCATCACCACACCGCCAGTGTTCTTATACCATGTGATTTTGCTTCTTTGCTTTTTGCGGGCTTCAGGTCCATGGGCAGTTCACCGGTAGGGCATGGATCTTGGCTTAGGATCTTGAGAGCAGCAGGTCCTGGTTGAGTTTGCTCTGGCAAACAGAAGTGGCAATGCTTAATTTTGCTGCTGTTGTTCACCATGTCACCTGAGTTGGCTAATTGTATTCCCCTTTCTGGACTGGGGACTGACAGCAGTTGGTGCTTATTGACAGGGCTAGTAGTGTTTCTTTTCCAAGTCACAACTTCTGCATAGGTCTGGGTCCTCAGTGGCATTGGTTTGGCGGGTCCTTGTTGGGCTGGCTCTGGAGAATAGAAGCGGCAATGCTTTTTTTGCCACTGTTATTTGCTATGTCACCTGAGGTAGACAATTGAAATACTCTTTCTGGACTGGATATTAGTGACAGCTGGTACTTGTTGGCAGGACTAGTAGTAGGTCTTTTCTCAACCTCCTTTAGGCAGGCCACATCTCCTGCTTAGGTATGGGCCTTCAGTGGCACCAGTTTGGCGGCAATCTGGCAACCATTCAGGGAATCTTCATTATTAAGCCAGCAGGTTGCAGGGTAATTTAACAACTCAAGTCCAAGACTTAATGGGTTGGTGAGTCCTGGGCTATTCTTGGGGGCTCAATCCACCTTCAGAGGACTGGGGTTCAACTCTTGGGTTTTCAATACAAGTATTGAAATGTCATTAATGACAGTGGATCCCAAATACACCTCCAAAACCTTCAACAAACACATTGATACTGGCCAAGTTCTTGCTGCAGAGAAATCTGTCTGTGTTTCTGCCCTACTCACCATGGAGAACAAAAGGGCAATCTGCCAGGCGATTAACTGAAACTGTTATCTTTAACTAAAAAATTAACTTGATGGGCAAGTCCACTTTTGGGGTCAATGTGTTGACTTCCTTTTACTACTATGTGTTTAAGGGTATGTAGTTTTCCTGGAAAACTTGGGGTATCTCCATATAACTGATACAGCCCTGATAATATTGAGACCCAGAAAAAACACACTGAGGTGTACACTGCCCTCAAAAACAAGGGGACCATCAAATCCTATTATATTGACAAATCAGCATTTGTCTTGTCTATGCAAAATGCCTATGGCTATGTCCCCAAAGGCTCCAATGACAGGGTAGCTTGGTGTGCTGCTGTCTGTGCCACAGCCTATTCAATGGTTGCTCTACTTGAACCAAAGGGGATTCAGATGTATCACATGAGCTTAGGATCTCACAACAGATGGATCTTTCTATTGTTGAGTATATACTGTTGCAACCAAGTTTCTAGACTTGCCTGCTAATGTATCTTACAATACACAGGGGGCGCTTGATGATTTGCCCCTTGACGTATCTAACGTTATGGATTAATCTGATGGCAATATCAAATGGCGGGTACTTCATCCTAATTAGGAGTGTTGCCAATTTGACCTGCTGATCCCCGCACAAGTTATTCCTTGGCTTCAAACCTTACATGGAACTTCCCACTATTCCACCCCCTTGTGGCCTTGTGGCTTTCCCCATATAGTATATTAATCACAATATTCTACAATAAACAAGACCTTATTCTTATTATTCTGTCCTTTCCAATTAGACTGTTGTCTTCCCCAATTCCAAGTATTGAACTCTCATTGGTTCAGTTGCAACAGTGGTAGCAGAAGTAGGTTCACGACCTATTTTAAAAACAAAATTCCCCCCAAGAACGGACAGAGTACGGGCCGCATGGCTACTCCACAGCAAGAGACATTCCTTCCAATCCCCAAGGGGACATTCCCAAAGGTTATGTCATCTATCAAGATCAGCTAGTTCTCACCAGTGTATACAATTGGCTCCACCTTGGGCAGCGTGACGCTATCATCACCCTGCCACAGTTGGACCTGTCTCAATGTATGCTCAACCTCCATCTAGAGTCCTTTGCTGGTGGTGTCAAAGGAGCTGACATTGTCAGTTGTCTCCAGTCCACCAAAACACGCCTTTGTATCTGTCAGGTCCCGGAGTCCATGTGGGTTGCCACTGCATCTGGCCGCCTCACAGGGCCTGCCACTGTGTGGTTCACCAACTGGGCCAGCCAGGAGTTTGACGTCACCTGGGCAACATTTTGAGACGCCGCCAAATCCTGATATAGTGAAACTTTCTCTCCCATTGTCTTGGGGACTCCCCTCTTAGCAAGAGCAGACTGGTTCTGTCCCTGAGTATCTTGCCGCTTGGCAACAAGCCCTTGCTGCTGCCCCCAAAGCAGTGACCAATGGGAATGCCAGGTTGCTCACTCTCATTGTTAATGGTTTAAACCCCATATTTGCAAGTGGGTTCCCGTTGGTTGCTGCACCTCTATCAACAACTGCTATAAAGCCATTGTAGAGGCCAATAACCAGGCTTTGATGGGCTTCTGCCGCACCAGCAATGCTCCACCCCAACCACGTTCTGCACCTAACAATGGCCAAGGTCAAGTGGGCTGTTGCCAACCTCGTCAACAAGAAAGTGCAACTAAACGCCCCCGCAAGGGGGGAGCTCCAGCTAGCGCTAATTGAGGACCAGGGAAAAGCCTGGGGGTTGTAGCAACAAGAGGCCTTACAACCCTGACTGACCCGTCCTCTCAGCCCTTGCTTGCAAAGAACTCCCGCAACTACAATCTTCACGAGGTTGAAACTCTGGACGTCTTTCAGGTCCATAGCAATGACCCCATGTTGCAAGCCGCTCATTCCTAAAATAAAGTAACATGCTTGTCCTATCCCTTCCATTTCTGTGAGAACGCCCACAAGTTACTGGTAGATACCGGGGCTGATCACACCATAGTAGATCAGGTGTTTGCTGACTCCCAGAAATTAGACCAAGTACCCAGCAGATTCAAAGCAGTACATGTAGCTGACTCCTGCAGAGTTGCCATCACCCACAAGACAGTACCCTTCTCTGTAAGAATGGGGAACATCCAGGTTAAGCTCTCTGGGCCAATCATGACAGGCCTCAGCCACAACGTAATTGCTGGCCTTGACTGGCTCTGGCATAACCGTCCCTATATCAACTGGGATACCTCTGTCATCACCCTCAATAGGAATGGGGTGGGGTTCCATATCTACCCTGTGGAAAGAAACAAGCTACTACATGACACTGTGTTTGTCAGAATAACAGAGACGGGCTCATACAATTTCAAGGGGGGAAACTAGACTTTAACCAATGCTCAGTCAAAGTTATTTGTGCAGAATCATCTGATGTCCCTCCCTTGTTATCATCACCACCACCAGTGCTAGCTGCACTCCTTGAGGAGTACAAGGACGTATTCAGTGAAACACTCAAACAACTACCTCCGCCCTGGGAGATCCAGCACACTGTACAACTTCAAGGATTGTTACCTAAAGCACAACCACTATACCATCTTACACCAAAGGAAGATGAAACCCTCCACCAGCACCTTGTAGACGCGCTCAATAAGGGCTTTATTTGCCCCTTGCTATCTCCCTACGGGGTGGCTGTCTTTTTTATAGCTAAGAAGGATGGGTCTCTTTGCCTGGTCACGGATTACCGTGCCTTAAACAAGGTGACAGTTAAAAATAAATACCCCCTACCGCTGATTGACAACCTGTTTGATACACTCACAGGCGCAAAGGTCTTTAGCAAGATTGATCTCACTGTGGGGTACAACCAGGTCCTCATTGCACCAGGGGATAAGGCAAAAACTGCCTTCTGCACACGCTACAGGTCGTTCAAGTGTCGTGTCATGAACTTTGGAATGACCAACGCTCCCTCCACCTTTGCCATGTTGATGAACAAAGCCTTAGAGGAATTGATTGGAAAGTGCATGGTTTTGTACCTTGACAACATTATTGTCTTCAGTCAAGATCAAACCACACACCTCTAACACCTCTGTGCTGTCCTTGACACCCTTTGTAAAAATCAGCTAAAAGCTAAACCCTTCAAATGTGAGTTTCTCAAGTTGGAGTTACTATTCCTTGGGCACATCATCTCTGCCCAAGGGATAAAGCCCAACCCTGCCAAAATCAAGGCAGTCACTAGCATGCTGCCCTCACTGATGTGGGCCAGGTGCGGACATTCTTAGGCATGGTTGCCTATGTACGCAAGTTCATCCCCAATTGCAGGGAACTAATTGCACCTCTCACTGAGCTCCTCATTACCAAACAGCGCTTCCATTGGACCCCTGCCAGAGATCAAGCCTTTGAGACATTGAAGCAAAGGCTCACAACAGCACCAGTACTGCAGTTTCCCAACCAAAATTGACAGTACAAACTTGAGACTGACACCTCTGACAGGGCCATAAGGGGTGTGCTAAGGGTAGAAACTGACAATGGCGTCTTCCTTCCTGTAGCATATGAATTAGGAAGCTCACTGACTTGGAACAACGTTATCCCATCCATGATAAAGAGCTGGCAGCCATTGTACACTGCATGGATAAGTGGCGTTGTTACTTGGAAGGTGAGACCTTCCCACCTTGCGTTCTGACGGACCATAAGTCACTCCAGTATTTAAACACGCAGTCCCATCTGACACGCCGTCAAGCAGGATGGGTTGAATGTCTGTCCCCCTATCAATTACGCATCAAATATAAGCCTGGGAAGGAACTTGTCACAGCTGACGCTCTTTCACGACTCTATGTAGTGTCCATTGCTGGGGACAAGGTTTGGACCCAGATTGGCCCATGCTCTACCTGCGCCCTGAGGCAACCTGCTACAAGGGCCTTAACTAGGTCACCATCTCCAAGCTGAAGGACAATGGAAGTCAGTTCACCATCAATGCTGGTAACGTCTGCCGCCAGGCAGAGACAGGTGAGAAGACGCCTTAAATTCCCACCACACAATGAGGGGACACCATCTTGCACTACCACCAAACCCTGGGTCACATCAGAGGGTGTAACCTCTTTGAGATCATGAAACGTAAGGTTTGGTGGCCGCGCATGCGTCAAGACATCTTGGACCTTCTTGAGACGTGTGTGTTGTGTGAAAAGAATACGTCCAAACCTGCACCTCCCAAGTCTGTCCTACCCATCAAGGCTACGGAACCCTTTGAGAAGTGGGCTCTCAACATTGTGGGACCTCTCCCTGAAGACAGACTGGGTAAGAAGTATATTATCACCGCTATCAACTACTTTACTTGTTGGCCAGTGGCCTGGGCAACAACCAACCACACCGCCACCACTATTACCCGCTTTATTGGCAAAGAGATTATGGCTCACTTTGGGCAACCCAAGCGTCTCATCACAGATGGTGGACCTGAACTTGTTGGACACATTGTGAAGGCATACTGTGTCAAGAACGCGCTCCAGCATATAGTCACAACCCCCTACCATCCGCAAGCCAATGGAGTGTGGAATGGTTAAATGGCTACCTGGTTCAACTGATTGCCAAGCTCTCACAAGAGCACCCTAACACTGTGTGGACTGAACATCTTCCCACCGCCTTACTGATCCTGCAAGCAAGAATCAACAGGGGCACTGGGTTCAGCCCTAGCACCCTGGTCTTTGGAACACCTGACAGTCTGACAGGGGTTGAACAGGGGAAACTACGGTCCAAGGTTCCCAACAAGCCCCCCTAGTGACAACTCCCTCCCTAGACCAATGGTGTGCCAAAGCCCGGGAGATCAAACACAAGCAGATTGCAGGAGGGACAAAACACCTCAAAGCTAGATACACCATAGGTGATCCCGTCTACACCCTCAATCCCAATTCTGCCAAATTAGAACCCAACCACCTAGGGCCCTTCAAGGTAGCTGCAGTCTATGACAACCACACCTACCAACTTGAGGATGCCCAAGGGAACACCAAGAAGCTTCACCATGATTGCTTGCGCCCCTGCCGCGCCATCCCTAAACAAAGGTTGTTTGTGCGGACCTTCCCAGACCTTCCGCAGACTCCAGTCCTGGTGTCTGACAACAAGCAGGGGGCAATGGGGTGTTGCAACCAAGTTTCTAGACTTGCCTGCTAACATATCTTACAATACACAGGGGGCGCTTGATGAGTCACCCCTTGACGTATCTAACGTTATGGATTAATCTGATGGCAATATCAAATGGTGGGTACTTCATCCTAATTAGGAGTGCTACCAATTTGACCTGCTGATCCCCGCAAAAGTTATTCCTTGGCTTCAAACCTTACATGGAACTTCCCACTATGCCACCCCCTTTTGGCCTTGTGGCTTTCCCCATATAGTATATTAATCACAATATTCTACAATAAATGAGACCTTATTCTTATTATTCTGTCTTTTCCTATTGGACTGTTATCTACCCCAATTCCAAGTACTGAACTCTCATTGGTTCAGTTGCAACAATACTTCTGTTAAGTATATAAAAAATAAAGAAAAAAATTAAGAAGAGAATGATACTTTAATTGATATGAATATAGGGCATTATATTGTGTCATGGGAAGCCACATGCTGTCCATATACGTCATGGTAGTCAAGGGGCTTACCTAAGTAATTGCTCCTCTTAGGCTATGGGGTTTGTCCAAGTAGTGTTCCTCTTAGGACTCAGAATGATTGATCCCTGTAATAGATGGGCAAATGATAATAATGCCACCAACTTAATGATTAGTTGGGGAATCATTTGGAGAGTCACTCAGGGAATTACTTTCCTGAGAGAAATTAATCAAGGATGTTGTAACACAACTATTATTAAGTGCAAATTGAGCATTTTATCTTTTTGGGAGTTTATTACATTACTAGAAACCTTATAAGGTTGGTGCTTTCTAATAGAGAGTACTTGCAGCTCCAATGCCAGGGCTATGAAACTGAGCAGATTATTGCTACCTCAGTAGAACCAATGTTTGTGAGAGTTTCCTCAGCCAGATACTTAGATCAAGAAATAGATCATGCCTCTGTTCCCCCTTTCCATACCAAAGCTTCAACTAGATCTTTCACCTTGCCCTAACAAGCAAGCAAATAAGTGCCTCATCTGTAGAGCTCCCCTTGTTGCTGTGAGAATTAGGGGGAAGGCTAGTAGGAAATAGAGCCTAGCTCTCAATAGCATTAAGATTGTGGTTTCAGTAACAACCAAAAAGGTTACCACCAACAATTTCTGGGAGACCAAAGGGGGGAGGAATCAGCTGAACACTAAAAGCAACAAGAAAAACCAAATGTCCAAATTAAACTAACAAATTTTAAAGTTTATTAAAGTAGAGAATGATGAATTAAGGTCTTTTAAAACTCTTGCATTCATTTAAAGGGGTGGGATAATATTTGGGTGAGAAGTTGAATGTCAAAACTAGTCAACCAATGATGGGAGGGAATATGTATGCATTTCTTGAGGAAGGAAAATCTGTACAAATATAAATGGACAAAATAGAAAGAAAAAACTGACTCAACTAAAATTGAGGAACCTGTCTTGGATGCAATTACCACTGCTCCCAGCTGCTCTTGAACATGATATTTAACCAGAGGTGTATCTTGGGTGGGTTAGGTGGGGGCATCTTCAAACTAATTCATTAAATAATAGCTTGAGTACCTTTCTTGTTTTTTTTGGTAAATCTTTAGATAAATATCCAGGTGTAATCTGAAAAAGATCCCCAAGCATTTGGTGAGGATTTAAGTAGAGGCCCAAGGGGTAGGCGTAATTTTACAGTTGCTACCAATTCATCTTATGACTACTGTAAACTTGGTTTTTTCTATGTACTATTCTGGGGATAACTGAACAAGTGATTCTTCTAAGAAATAATTGTGCCCCTGTACCACTGCTGCCAGTTATGTGATGAAAATGTCAACTGTCATTTACTGGGCTTTTCATAACAGACTATTTCTCTCAATCAAATAATCTCCTGAAAGCAACTCAGGTCATGACAATAGTGTATTATAAGCTACTATATAAAATTACAGTTACCTCTGATTTTCTGGAGGTGAATATTAACACTTTATTTGCCAACTTTTTAGTAGTATCATTTATGACATCACAATTTTTTGTTTGGGAAGCCATCTAGTTGACTGCTAATCAATAGGGTATTTATATCTCATTTTCAAAGCAACAGTTATTTTTGAGAAAGAAGACTAAGTTCTCTATAATGACCTCAACAGGAGTATCTAATCCTTATTTCTTTTTAATCAATATAATTTCTTTGGGAAGTCAGTCACAGACTAATATTTCACTACTGTGACATATACTTTACCAGTCTTGTGATGACCCATGTTGTGTTCTGAGGCGCAGCACAGACACACAACGGGAAATCCTAACCTTAGGATTGGATTTGTACTAAGTCTTGGTTAGATGACAGGGAAGGCAAATGTGTTTACCTTGCGGTCCTGGAAGAATAATCTCTACTAGTTGTGGCTAGAGAGAGGCGCAGAAGTACAGAAGACACAAAGACAAGAATATGAATAGAACTTAATTTTATTAGCAAATAAGGAAATGGAATATATAGTGGTTGAGAATACCACAAAACACTACCAGGATGGTAGAATCACTTGCCACCAGCATTAGTGGGGCAAGTGAGTTGCGCAGGGATCAGGAAACCAAACAATTGTATTTCCTGAATTGGTCATCAACTCATTTCAAGTAGCAAAAGCAAAAGCAAGAGATTTGTCCTCAAAATGGCCCATCAAAGGCGAAATCAAAATACTGTGAATAGCGGTATTCACATCATTGCCCTCCCCTAGATTGGCCTTAGGGGGGTGGTATTTACAAAGGAACTTTGCGTGCACTTGAGCAAAAGGACGGCCACTGGACAGTAGCTTTACAGTGTACTCGGACCCTCTGTTAAAGGTTACTGCTAGAGGGCCAATCCACAGAGAGTCCAACTTGTGTGCGCAACCACCTACTCTGTGTTGGTAGTAAAGGACATGGTTGCCAACATTGAACTCAGGCAGGGGGGAGCGTCCAGCATTGTCAGGAGAGAGCTCAAGCATCTTAGTCTTATATGCAGAAGTGTAAGCAGTGGCTTGAATATAAATTATTTGGTTGACTAATTCTTTGATGTGGCTGTCAGGATTCATGGCCTTATCTGAGGTAAACAGGGGCCCCCTCAAGAGCGATGGGGTAGAAGCCTCTTGCCCATATAGCATAGCAAAGGGGGAATATCCAGTGACACAATGTTTGCTAAGGCGGTATGCAAAGAGGGCGGCAGGTAAGTACAAGTCCCAATTAGCAGCGTCAGAGTAGGTGAGCTTTCTCATGATAGAGACCAGTGTTGAATTTGCACGCTCAACAGCCCCATTGGTAGAAGGGTTTTAGGGGGCAGAGAAGGACTGGTGGGACCCCAAAACTTTGACAACAGAGGTTACCAGCTTGGCATTGAAGTTAGTCCCATTATCTGAGAGCAACACTTGAGGACAGCCATGGCAGTAGAAAACATCTTGTAGCAGGAAGGCAGCAGTTGTCTTAGCTGTGATGTCCTTTGTAGGGCAAGCCTCTACCCACTTGCTAAAGTGATCAACAGCAACCAGAATAAAGCAACACCCAGAACAAGAGCGGGGAAGAGGACCTACTGCGTCAATGCTAACAGTGTGAAAGGCATGTTGAGGGGGAACTAATTTGAATTCGTGGGCAGCAGCTCAAGGCCTCTGTAGCTGGCAGTTGTGACAGCTAGCAATGACGTCTGGGATCAGCAGGCAAAGGTTTTCCCAAAAGTAGTTCTTCTGAAGCCAGTCAAAGGTCTTGGCAATGCCTCCATGCCCAGTTTCTTTATGGGCTTGTGACACCAATGAGAGGCAAAGACTGGGCCGTACATAAGGCAGATACTGATCTTGTACTTTTTTGAAGAGCTGATTGTTGTGTATAAGGGTATCTTTGGATAGCTTGGACAGGGCCAGTTGTACCTCCTCTGTCTTGCTTTCCCAAGAAGAAGGATACCCAATTAGTTCATATAATTGGTTGGCCTCTGCAGGATGCAAAGCAAGAATAGGCATTCTGGAGAGCCCATCAGCGTTCTGATGTTGAATTCCAGGGCAATGGAGCACTGTGAAGTTGTATCCCTGCAGACGTAGAGCCCATCTAGCTAGGCGTCCTTCAGGTTCCTTGAGCTGCTGTAACCATTTGAGAGAAGCGTGGTCAGTGACAACTGTGAAGTGGGTGCCATATATGTAATGACAAAACTGCTTGACTGCATGCAACACGGCAAGGCACTCCTTCTCTGTGACACTATAGTTCTTCTCATGCTTTTTTAGTACGCAGGAAGTGTAAGCCACAGGATGGTCTACACCCTTGTTGTCCAGTTAGGCCAGAATGGCTCCAATAGCTAAATCACTAGCATTGGTGTACAGGATGAACTCCTTGTCATAGTCAGGATACACTAGGATGGGAGCTTCTTTGAGTTTTTGCTTAAGGGTCTCAAAGGCTTGCTGCTGACTGGCGGTCCACTCAAAAGGGACATTACGTAAAAGCTGGACTAATGGTTCACTAGTATCAGCAAAGTCAGGGATAAACTGTCTGTAGTAGCCCATCATCCCCAGGAAGACTTGTACTTCTTGCAAGTTGGTGGGCAGAAGCATTTTGTCAATGGCTTCAACCTTCTTAGTCATTGGGCAAATCCCTGTCTGGGTTACTTCATGGCCCAAGAACTCAAGACGTTCTTTGAAGAAGGCGCACTTGGAAGGCTTCAGTTTGAGGCCAGCTTCTTGAATCTTTACAAACACCTCTTTGAGATGAGCCAGGTGATTGGTGAAGGTAGCACTGAAGACTTTTATATCATCCAAGTACACTAGGACGCACGACAACTTCAAGTCACAAAGGATGGAGTCCATGGCCCTTTGGAAGGTGGCCAGGGCGTTGCAAAGTCCCTGTGGCATGCAAGTAGGCTCAAAAAGCCCTTCAGAAGTAATGAGCGCGGCTTTCTGACAATCCTTGGGGGATAGGTCAACTTGCCAGTATCCAGACGCCAGATCCATGGTGGGGAAGAACTTAGAGCCTCCAAGATGTCAGAGAGCATCATCAATACATGGCAAGGGGCACAAGTCCTTCTTGGTCAAAGAGTTCAGTTGACAATAGTCCATCACAATATGATGACCCCCGTCCTTCTTCTTTAAGATGAGTAGTGGGGAAGCCCAAGGACTTTGGGAAGGCGCCAGCAGCCCAGCATCTAGCAGTTGTTTGAGCTCTTTAAATACCTGGGCGTCTTCCACATGACTGAGGCAATATGGTTTAGCACAGAAGGGGTGAGCGTTGCCAGTGTCTATCTGATGGATAACACCTTTGGCTAACCCATAGTTGGTACTGTCCTTGGCAAAGATATCAGAAAATTGGTCTAGTAAATCTAACACCTCTTTCTGTTGAACCAGGGATAGTTGTGGAAAGTCTTGTGCAGTGAACAGAGATAAGACTTGCAGCTCATCCTCTGGTAGGTTAAAGTCTTGAAACGTGCCAAAGGGATGAAGAGACAGGTCGTCAGGAGCACCCAACAACTTGCCATATCCAACAACCTGTCCCCTAGATACGGTCATGGGGGTTGCAGTCAGGTTGGCTACCAACAACTGAAAAGGGTCTTTATGAGAGACATCTAGGATCCCAGGACAGAGGTAAGGTTTGTTGCGTCCTAAAGAGGGGGGAGAGTACAACTCCAAGAAGGTGCGTTCAGGTAGTTCATAAGATATCTGGGAGTCCAGGATGTCCTGAGACCCAGGTGGGATGGTAACAGCAGACATGGCTAGGAGAGGGATCCCCTCAGACGCAAGAAAAGCCATGGGTGAACACTTCATGTTTGAAGAGTGGGTGTGATACTTGAGGTTGAAAACCCCAGTGGGATATTCCAAGGCGCAGGTCTTGAGGTGTTTCCCTGGAACTTTAACTGGCTCTTTGAAGATTAAGGGGACTTTTTATCCTATAATAGAGAGGTAGCCGTCTTTCAAGTTGATTATCCCATTATATTCCCTAAGGAACTGGGTGCTAACTAGGAGATTTTAACTCTCATTCTCCAGGACAACTGCTGGTGCGGCTAGGAGAAGCTTGCCAAATTACATGGACAGAGCGGAGTAAGCCCCTATGGTGTGGGTCATAGACAGTCCAGCTGTGCCATACAACTGGTGATAATTAAGGTCAGGGGCAAGTTTGAGTTTCTTCAAAAGCTTGGAGGATACAACATTTACTGGCAAGCCAGTGTCTAGAACTACCTTAATCTTCACTTTTTGAATGGATATCTCTACTCAAGTGGTAGTGCAGCCAAAGGGGGGAAGGACAGCCAGAATATCTTAAGCCTCTGCTAGTTCCTTATCCCACTTCTCAATCATAAATCTTAATACTGGGAACTCCTTATAAACAGTCTGGAGGGGGAGCAAAACAGACACATTCTTGAAGACAGCATAGCAACCTCAGCAGCTTCTTCTGACAACTCCACTAGCACGGGGGACCTCTTAGCCTGAGTGAGGTAAGGGCACAAAACAATCTCTTTAGCCTCAGGCAGAGGCTTAGTAGTAGTTGTAGTCTTTCCTGAGCGTAACTTATAGGGAACTGCAATGGTTTTGGGAACAGCCAAAACGGAGTACCCATATGCATCAGTGTTGTCAATATCAGAATCATCCAGGTCAGAGTCATCAGAGATATTGTGAAATAGGAGGAGAATAGGAGGAGCCTCATTATCAGCAGGCTCAGATTCAGCCATAGAGGGAGGGATTGGAAGAGACTGGGAAGAATTGTCAACCAAGAGCGTCTCTGCCTCTAGGTTGACTGTTCTTTTCCTGCCTGTTCCTTTGTATCAGCTCCTTCAACCCGTGGATTGGTGCAGACTCAAGAATGATGACCTATCTGACCACAGTTGTGGCAACCTTGGCGTCAAGGAGGATTCCGTGAATTCATAGTAAGAATGCAAGGACCACAGGAAGATGAACCAGAGTTAGAAGCAGCTCAACTTTCCCTGACAACGGCACCAGAGTGGGTAAGATGCATATCTTGCAACAACGTCTTTATGCTCTTTATGGAGGAAAGCATAGCCTTATGGGCTTTGAAGTGATGACACAGAAGTTGGTTAACTTTGAGGGCTTGAGCGCAAACCCATGTACACTTCATGGGCTGTCAACTGTCTGCTTGTTATCAGTTGATGTCCTTCCATGTAGCATCTGTCTGCAAACTTGGCTAGTGTCTCCTTAGGCTTAAAAGCAATATGCATGAAGGCATCCTTTTTCACTTCCTGGCTAAGGTCACCACCAAACTCATCAATCAGAAGCTGCTTCATATCTTCCCACGTCTCAATGGAGGGTAGTTCAGGCACCACCACCTCCTGGCAATTTGGGTGTAGACAGGTCAAAATATGTTCCTTCTTAACCTCATCTGATGCTTGTCTCATGGCAGTTTCATAGATAGTTAGGAAAGCAGCAATGGCTGAGGTTCTGGGGTCAAAGACTTGCTTAAAGGTAGGCTTAAAGTGTGCTTTGGGAGTTGGACCACCATTGTTGCTATTGAGCACGTTTATACCTGGGGAAAGCTCTGCTTCAGATTCAGAGGGGGCTGTCTAGCCCATAGTTGGCAAACACTCTCTTCAAGGGTAGTCAGGGTCTCAATAGCACAGGCACCCATATTGACAGCTTGAGTGGTCTTCTGTGCAGTAGCATCTAAGCGTTGACCTTGGGTGGTCACTACTGTGGAGAGCTCAACCAGTCAAGAAGTAAGGGATGGCCCCACTGAGAGGCAAGGGGCAAATCTATCATTTACAGATTCAATTACTTCATTCATTTCTTGTACGTCTCTATCCAGCTCAGTCTGGTCCTGCTTCAATTGATCCACTTGTTTAGCTAGAGCAATTAGTTCCCTAGCGCATTAGATTCAAGGAGCTTCTAATAAGCCAGGGCAGCAACCATCTTCATCAACAACCCCAACTGGACTAGCAGCAGTTGCCATCATTTCACGTAGGGCGGCAAGTTCTTGCTGTAGCTCCACAACTTGAGCAGTTAATTCAAGAACCCGGTGGTCAGGTTGAGGCGCCTCAGCAGGACATCCCTGACTGCAAGTAGTCAAACGTAGTTCTTGGATGGCGTCCCATATTCTCTGCTCTCTATCCACCAAGTCATCAGAAGGGGGAGAGGGTGGAACATCTGGCTTGGGCATAGATAGCTCATTTACTTGACTCTGGAGTTTGGCTATGATAGCAGCAGTGGCTACTCTTTCTTTCTCAAATGTGGTACTGAGTTCATTAAGGCCTCTAGCAGCAAAGTCCGCTACCTGCTGTAGCTGCTCAAAGGAATATGTACTGAAGGCATTGAGCTGTTGCACAAGCTGCTCGAAGTCAGTGAGATAAGCGTTTAAGGTGGAATCCACCTGAGTTTGCCAGGTTTGTTCTAGCTGGTGAAACTTGTGTAGACGTTCTCTCACGTACTCAGGGATAGACTGGCACATTTGTTCAATAGAATTAACCAAACAGGCCTTGGAGGTGACAGAGTCACGTTGATTTTCATATACCAACAAAAACAGGGAATGAATCCACTGTTGATAGGCAGCAAACTGGTCCCAGTGATGAGTAACCACAGCTTGCAGAGACAAGATTTCTTGAACATGGAGCCCCAACACCATTTGATGGTAGGCCAAGGCAGGCTGCACAAAGGATGATAGCAAGTGTTCAGCGGAGCCAGCCGCTGAGAGGAGATGTTGTGGAAATTGAGGAGCCACAATTAATTTGTAGTATTCAGCCCAACTGAAATGCAACTGAAGGCAAGGGATGGCTTCTTCACAGGCTATCCCAAGGGCTACCAACATGACTTGATCTAAGTCAGGGGTACTCATGGGGTAAGCAACTAGGCGGGGACCATTCCCAAGGTTCAGTATTGTGGGGGTAATAGGCTGGTTGGCAATACCTTCCTCAATAGGAGGACTGGTTATTTCAGATGAAGTTGGCTCTTGTATAGGCGGAGGCAAAGGACCTGAAAACGTGGATGAGAAGGGGACAACCAAGGGGTTTACAGCCCCTGTAGTGAGCACCATTTTTGTTGTGTTCTGAGGTGCAGCACAGAGACACAATGGGAAATCCTAACCTTAGGATTGGATTTGTACTAAGTCTCGGTTAGATGACAGGGAAGGCAAATGCGTTTACCTTGCGGCCCTGGAAGAATAATCTCTACTAGTTGTGGCTAGAGAGAGGCGCAGAAGTACAGAAAACACAAAGACAAGAATGTGAATAGAACTTAATTTTATTGGCAAATAAGGAAATGGAATATATAGTGGTTGAGAATACCACAAAACACTACCAGGACAGTAGGATCACTCGCCACCAGCATTAGTGGGGCAAGTGAGTTGCGCAGGGATCAGGAAACCAAACAATTTTATTTCCTGAATCAGTCATCAACTCATTTTTAGTAGCTAAAGCAAAAGCAAGAGATTTGTCCTTGAAATGGCCCACCAAAGGCAAAATCAAAATACTGTTAATATTGGTATTCACGACAATCCACATGGAGGCATGTTGCAGGCAAGAGCTGATTTGGCCACAATAAAGACTCTATACTTGAGATTGGAGAAGGATAGTGGTTTTAGACAGGTAAACGCCTAGTAGGTAACTGATGACTACTAGAGCTAGATGTGGTCCTCACCTAGTAGATAACATAGGCTACTAGGGAAGGATGAAATCCCAACCCAGTAGGTAACTTATGGCTACTGGGAAAGGATAGTGCCCAGTCTAGTAGGTATCTGGTGATTACATGAGCTGGAGGATGATGCAACCTAGTAGGTAACTTAGTACTACTAGGAAAGGATGATCTGAGGTAGCTCTGAGATCCTTTGGCAACTTGCAGGAGGTCTGCCAGTGGGGAACTTTATCTAACAGATTGTTAAGGTTTCCTTGTCTGTGTCTTCTTGGAGGCTTTGGGGAGGTCTTGAAGCCACCAAAGAGGCATGGATATGCCCAGAGACGTTATCATGGTAGCTGCTTGGGGAAACAGTTGCAGAACTTGGTAATGAATCAGTCTCTGGAAAGTAAAGTTGGTTACTTTGTGACTGAAAGCTCAAAATAACCACTTGAGTGAGTAAAAACAACTTCACAGACATGAGGATTGTATGTTGTTGATGGACTATAGTGGTGGTCACTTATGGGGGCTCAGTCAAATGCTAATTCACTTATAGACTTATTGCCTTAGTCTGAGGTGTTAGTAACGGGGACTGAAGTGAAGGACAGAACTTTGATGGTTCATAGTGAACAACTAGTTGAGGGACTGGAAGATTGTAGTGAGGAATGGAACTAAGATGGTTTGTAGTGAGGACTGGAAACAAGATGGTTCATGATGCAGATGGAACTAAGATAGTTCATAGTGAGGACTGGAACCAAGATGGTTCATGGTGCAGATGGAACCTAGGTGGTTCATGGTGAAGGACTGGAAGATCATAGTGAAGGATTAGGTGAATTACTAGAAGATCATAGAGCAGGGCTAGCAGAGGGACTTGAAGACAACTGAGAAAGACTAACAGAGGCAGAAAAAATGAGCTTGGATAGTTAAAGATAAGATTGGATGGAAGGAATTAATCAGAAAAAGAATTTAAAAAGAAATGATAAAAAATTAAGAAAATGATTTAAAAAGATAAGAAAAAGAAAGAAACAGTTGGCATAAAATGAACTGTGAATTTATAAGAAGCTGATTGAGTCAGGAGGATCCAGAGCAGACAGAAACAGAACAGACAAACTCTGAGGGCAAAGGCTGGAGTTTTGCCAAAATCATTAAGAGGAGCATGAAGCAAGCAGCAGGTGGTTTCAAACTGTTGAAAAAGGCAAGAAAACACATGGAAATGCAGAGAAATTTTGAAGAAATTAGGATTAGAAAACCCCTTAAGCAAAACATAGGGGAAGAGCTCAAGTTTTCCCAGAGAAATGTGACGGGAATTACAGCAAAATTGTTCAAAACACCAAGCAAGTGTTTATCTGGAGCGAGACAACACCGGGAAAACCAGGGTCAAGAAGCAAGTCATTCAGGTAAATGTTTTGGGAAAACTTCTCAATACAGACGTGTTATTGACTACAGGTCAAAGGCTATTTGATCAAGGTTTTTAGCAGTTAAACTGAAGGGTTTGAGCCTAAAAAATGAGGGAATGAAAAGGAAAAAGCTGGTTTTTAATTGGCTAAAGTAAGTAACCAAGTTTAATATATTGTAGAGCAGGAAAAACTGGATAGTTTAAGCCTGAAGAACCCAGAATTCTGGGAAGGAGAAAAGACTGAAACAAGGAGCTATAAAAGGGAAGCAGTTTGAGGCATATCAGGGATTGGAAACAGTGGATCACAAAGGCCACAGAGATAGAGAAGAAATCTAAGAACAAGGATAAAGGAGCAGGATCCCAAGATAAAGGAGCAGGAACACAGGATAAAGAAGAAGGAGGCCAAACAAAGAGCAGGAGTCCAAGTCTAAGGAGCCAAAGACCAAGCAAAAGCAGTCCAAGGAGTTGTTAAAAGACTCTGGGTGTTGGCAAAATGCTATTGTTTCACATTCCCCCAGGCAATATACCAGAAGGTTTCTAAGGGGATCTTTCTTCTGAAGCAAGTAAATGCCCATTTTGACTCATACACATATTTCTGAGTGGTACTATAGTTCCTATGAGTGAGTTGCCCAACATCTTCTACCCTAGCCAAGGGGATGAGGATATCTATTGCTAAAGCTGTCAAAGGTTTGCCACTAGTAAGACTTCCCAGGAGGAGTGGGAAAGGTTGACTAGACACCTTGAGAGGGAAGATAAAGGGAAATAATTCATTGGAAGTGAATTCACAAGACTCTTAAAAGATTGGTTTAAGCTTCCAGAGGGTCTAGCCCCAGTTGAAGGTCAAGTACATGGAGGGGATGGTTGCCTAGTAATAAGAAAAGTATTGGAGGAGTCTGCTGTAATGCAAGCCAGGTATAAGCTTCAATCTAGCCACATGCCCCTACTAGGAAATGGCAACTCCTTCCAGCTGGTCCCTGGCTTTGACCCAGGACACACAATGGGGACTGGTGACCAGGAACCCCACAAGTCTCTTTATTTTCTCTTATCTATAACTAATGCCTGTAGAATAGTTATAAAATGGACAAGTTCAGCCAAATGAACATGATACATGTTGAAATAATCAGAGTTAATTTAGGCTAAATAGGTGCTGTTACAGGAGGATATTGCCTCATCCAGAAGCTCAATGGCAGTATATGTAATTAGTTGGGGTTCTGCTGCTTCTGAAGATTACATGAGGACTGATTTGACTATAGACCGTTTAATTTTTAGCCCTTTCCATCCAGGCTTTTCATAATTAAGTTAACTTCCAGATATAATATAATTGGCAGCCACAGTATTTAAAGTAAGTAATCAGTTTGCAGGATCTTTTTGGGAATAGCTTAATAAATGCTGAGTTGTAAAATAACGAAATTGGTTAAAGTAAAATGGCTTTTCTTGCCTTTTCAATCAGTAATAAATGCTGGTGCCTGTTTTTGAAAAAGTACTTCCAGGGCTTAATACTACTGGTATAATCATTGGTTCAGGAAGTTCTGAACTCGATTTACAGCTGAAGTTTGTTTATTGGTTTGTAACCTTATTAAGCTACTGCTGGGGCTGACCGTCAGGCTGCCAAAAAATTGAGCTCCAATCCTAGCCGATTCGGTTGGCCAATCCAATCCGAGTCCCGGATTTACCCGATCCATCGGGTTGATATGGGTTTAAATGCCTTAGAGCGTGTTAACTTAAGCTTTAAATCGTATTTTTTTAATTTTAGTGAATATTCACCCTAAGTTTATTTTAAAATTTATAAAACTTTGAGTGGGAGCCAATAAAGGATCCCATGATTCTGACAAAGTTTACAAGGCACAAAGACTGATAAATGTATGGTGTGAGCTTGGTGTTGCAAAAAGAAGGCAAGTCGCCCCCAGTTAGATATGGCATCTTCCACTCTCACCAGACGAGTTCTAAGGAGTTCTAAACCTGCACCAGTAAATGAACAGAGCATAGCCCAACCCAAAGAAAACGAAGGATGTTTCCCAAAATTTGACGCCAAGGAACCCTTGATTCCCAAAAAAGAAGTAGCTTCAACCAAGCCGAAAAGTACTAGAGCTACTTCAGTTGTCAAGCCTAAACCAGTCACTAAACCTAAAAATAGAGCCACAAATTTAAAATCAGTTGCAGCCCCCAAAGTGAAAAAAGTAGTTAAAAATAAAGAGGCAGATTTACTCCCTCCATCTCCCGTAGCTCTTGCTAAGCGTCAATCTAAACCTATAGAATCTAGAGCAAAAATATTCAAATCTTCTACAACCAAGAAGCTAATGCGGGGAAACCCTCACAGGCTCAACTTGAACAGAGTGATGTTTCTTTTAGCTCTGAATCCGAAGAAAACTCAGACGTAGATATAATGGCTGATAGCTCTGCATCTGAGGATGAGCCCGATAATCAAGAAGTGGTTGAAGAGATCAAGCCCGAATTGGGAGGATTGACTGAGGTTTTTTAATCTATAAGCATATGCTAAAAGTTTAAATAGGGTTGCTTTATTCTCTCTCCTTCAGATAGCAATGTTAACTCTATCCAGAATCATATGCCTTTCAGACCTTTATTGTCAGGGAGAGAGAATATCCAGTTAGCACAAATTCGTTACAATAACTACATGGCTTTATTAAATAAAATTGAAAAAATTGGCCAGGTATACTCAAGTTCCGAAATCTCTCTAATGTTATTAGGATCAGCTATTTCATACTCAGAAGCGATCCTTTGATGCTATACTGGGCCATCTGTTTGCACAATTTTCAAAATATAAGGAAATCAATGAAGAAGCGAAATTATTAGAGCCGCAGAGCTCGATTCTTCAAAGACCCAAATCAAGGTAAAGACAGAAAATGAAGCCTCTCACATTTTAGCCTTCACTCCCTCAACCTGCTAGTGGTGAGACATGGAAGCAACCGGGCAGATGCTAATCCTCTTTATGATCGCTTGATTCAGCTGCTTCAGATGCCTGAGGATGGGGCATCGGAGACTGATGCGCTATTCGATGTCAGAGTTTCAGACATCCAGCAGAAATCTCTAAACCCTAGTATTGACAGTATTATGAAAAGCTTATTTGTAGACTGGCTTTCGCCAAAATCGTCATATGAGCCACAGTTTGCTATTGATTTCAATAACTACAAATCATTGCCCCACGATCTGAAACTCCTTGGGGATTGGTTTACGCAGTTTAAAGCTAAACACAATACTGGAAGACAAGAAATATTTGTGGTGTTGCTACGAGATTACCAGCTCATGGACAAAGCCATACTTCAGGATTTAGTACGCATACTAAGCCTTTATCGTCCTACTCTCCCCATCTGGGCTATCCTTGGGGCGTCCGCTTCACCAATTCCTCTAGATTCACTCTTGCCGCAGGATTCTTTAGCGCAAGTTGCTATCCATTCCTTTGATCTTGTCGATCCCCACCGCGCCTTTATGGAAATCCTTGAGCAACTCTTTGTTAAGTCAAATTCCATCAAGCTTAGCGTCAATTCCTTTCAGCTTCTATTTGATACTTTCAATGATTTCACACATTCCATCACTACTTTTCTTAAGAGCCTCAAGTATGCTCTCATGGACCATTTCTACTCCAACCCTCTTAGTGTCCTGTATTGCTCTGATTCCATAGCCCCCGCTGCTCACCTTGAGGCCCTTGCGCTGCAACACGAGCACTGTGAATTGATTCGCATGCTTCCTTCATTCCGCTCATACATCAACGGCCTGCTTGCCGCTGGGCTAAGCTCAACAATCCAAGATGCTCTCAATAACGACACTTATCTTTTGACAAAAATGGTTCCGTCTATGCTTAACCGCATCCAGGCTTACCACCAATGCTATCCCGCTGCTTTCCAATGCTTCATGTTCCTCCAGAGCTGGGTTTCTAAACATCCATGTCCAGGAACACAACCGCTGCGTCTCCATTCTTCGGTTGCTCTCTACAACGCTAATTTGACAACCAATATAGTCCAGCTTAGCGTCTTCAGTACTCTAATGACCTCCCTCACCTCCAGTCTTGCCTCCCGCAGGATCAACGATATACAGGGCCTGTTAAATGAGATGGCTCTTCTTATCAGACAAGCTCCCGCTCCACTGGCAGACGAAAAAGACATTCCCAACCCTCAAGCCTGGGGTGCAGAATTGACTTCCTTTTGCGACTCCCTAGACAAGATTGCTTTGTCACCAGCCCAATTAGCAACCAGGCTAACGGCACTGCTCCATCGATTCTTTCAGTAAGTGGTTGCTGTCTAAAACTGCTAACACAACAAGAGCCATGTTGCCTAGCTACAGGAGCCTGCCACTCAATGAGACTTTCTACTACTCCAAGACCGAGCTTCTAGAAAAGGTAAAGAATGCTTAACGCTTCTACAACTCCTTAGACCTTCAATCCTCAGCCGCAGACTGCTCTTGAATTCGCTCTCACTCGCCCAAGGGTGTACCTTCCAACTCCCGCCAGTCGCCAAGGAGGAGCTCCACCCGTTCCTGATGCAGCAATTGCGTATAGACTGTACAAGGAGGCTGGTCGGCTAGTGAATATATACGACTGGTTAAAGGCTTTCGAACATCTCGTTGTCAAACAGCATCACAAACAAGATCCTAAAGCTAAACCACCAACACCAGTTGACATTCAGTAACCTATTTCCAATTTCATGCCTAATCATCTTTTTAGAGCTCGCTTTGCACAGTGCCTAAATGAACTTAAGTTCCTAGGCTATATCCAAGCAACTCAGCGAAAGACTGATCATGTTCAAAAACTCACTTGGAACTAAGCACTCGAAGCTTTAACAATGGGTTTATTTTGTTTCTACTTAAACTCCCACTATCAGTTTTATATTTACGCCGCTATAGAACGTTGTAGCATGCCCACCACTTTATGCGTTTGGACAAATATGCTTTTAAAGCTAAAGCATTCTGTACCAAGCTTTAACTCGATGTTATCTATAAAATAGAAAACAGTCACTTCTGATTCAACATTGTCGATCTAATAAAACCCTTCTGCTTACACGATAAATCCTTATGATCAAATCAAGAGAAAACCAATATAGACAGCCCAAGGAAGAAATACTTGGTCAGTAACCCTTTCTCTTTACCAAAACCCCAAATGTTTGGGATGATATCTTTCTTGAGGAGTGTGTATGCCAACGGTATGATGGTCATGTCTTTGCCAGTTGGAGCATTTCCATTGCAAAAGAACTAGCTATAGTTTAGTTCTTGAGTAAGTTAGGGAAAGGCAACATTCCAAGAGGGACAAGGAACAGATTTGTAATAAGATCATCTTTATTGGGGTAAAGGTAGGATGTTCAAACCATTGTATGTAGCTAGCAGAGCTATTAAAAGTATCATGTATACTACTGGGTGGTGTAAAACTGTTGATGTTTGACTATCAATGATAGTCAATCATATCAATAGTAGATCAGCAGCACTCAAAGAAGGGATTAGTTATAAACAGCTAGTACAATATGACTAACTTGATGATAGGATTGTGAAAATTTTCTGCCAGTAAACCCCCATGACAGCCATTCTCTGCCAGCATATCCCTGCTGATCCTTTAGTCAGGTCCACCTGAGGATCCTTGCTTAAGTGAAAACACTGATGCCACACCTGGCATCAATTGTAGCCAGAGGAATTTACCGCTGGTAAATTCCCCTATCTGATAGTGATCTGATAACCAATTTGTTGTTGACCCAAGGATTATCTGCCATGAAATCTGGCCTGTTTTCCTGCCAGAAAATTATGTGCACTTATTTCCCAGCAGAATCAGGAGGCCCAGGTCAACCACTGATTGGTACTGCACACAGCAGGCAACCCTTTCAACAAGGAAGGGCTCTCAAAACAAGAAATAATAATACTAGGTAGCATAATGCTTAAATGCCAATCAGTTTCATGGTAGTTTCTATAATGCCAGTGTTGCAACATATTTGATTACTCCCTCTCAGGAAGTAATTCCCCAAGTGATTCACTGACTAATCAATAAGTTGGTGGCTCTTTTATCAATTTCCCATCTATTAAGGGGACAACCCTTTTAAGTCCTAAAAGGAACACTACTCAGACAGATCTCATGACTTAAGAGGAACAATTACCTGGACAAGCCCCATGACTACCATGAGGTACATGGATAGCATGTGTCTTCCCATGATACTATATAATACTATATAATACTCTAAACTCATGTCAAATAAAGTATCATTCTTTTATTGATTTTCACTTTATCTTGTTTATTATACTTCCCAGAAGTATATACTCAACAGTGGTAGCACAGGTAGATTATCCACACCCATGTAACTTAAAGGAAAATTCCTCTAAAGAAAAGAACCCAGAAGATGACACTCCTCACTGGCTGAAGACAATACAAAGAAGGTCAGGACGTCCCCATGAGATTCACTTCTTCAACAATATCCTTGTACCAACTAAACAGTACAATTTTCTCAGTACTCAAGGAGCCCAAAAATCCACCTCCAGTTTCTGATGCAACCGAGATACCCAGCATTGTATTCCAGCGCCCAAACTCAGCAGAAATTGAGACGTTCTCAGGACTACGTTGAGAAAATGCTAACCTCTGGATTCAAAGTACCCAAAAAAATTACACAAGTGGGCTACCCCTGCAAGCTCTGGGCAAGTGAGATTGATTTACACATTACCCAGGCTGCCTCATGCTTTGTAAGTGAATGGTTCAAGCAACACCCTGGTTAAAACAAAGACTGGGACATGTTCAAAGCCGCCTTCCTGGAAAAATTTGCAATGAAGGACTCTGATGTTGTGATCATGACATAACTCAGAACCTTCAAAATGACAGGACCAATCAAGGAGTACATTGCAGCCTATGAGTACATACATGATCAAGCTCCTAACACCATCAACTTTTATGAGGCTGGGCCATAACTGGATTTCTACAATGGTCTCCCCACACACATCAGGTGTCAACTTGGCATGAGCCGCTGTAAGAACCTCCAAGACGTATTTTTGGAAGAAAAACAAGCTGAACAAATTCTGACAACCTGCATGTAACCAACAAGCAAAAAGAAAGTCCCACAGTAAAGAAGGACCCTCAGCCTAACAAGCGGAACAACTGAGCCAACAACCCCCATCCTTGAGGTGGAAATTTTACCACTTAAGCAAATCAAATGAGCACTGATAACACCACCAAGGAGGGAAAAGCTCAGGGGAGTGCTTAGGCAAGCCACCCTCTCCCATCTTGCAAGACTTGTACAGGGACCAGCATGTGGACTCAATTATCATGATCCAAGTACCCTCCAGCAATCCTATACTGTTTGCTGCCCAAACTGGAAACAAACTCCTCACTTATCCTTTCTGATTTTGAGATATCAGGGCACAGCACTATTTGATACTGGAGCGGACCAATCCCTTATTGACAAAAGATTTCTAACCTAATGAAGCTACCCACAATCTAAAGTAACGCCAAGAGAGTTATTATGGCAGATATCAGGAGCCCACCAGTCACCAGAGAGGCAAACCCCTTTCATGCTCAAATATAATATTTAAAGACTGCCCTCAGTAGCCCAATCATCCTAATCTCCAAGTACAATGTTGTACTTGGTCTGGACTGGTGGAGGAAGACCAAGCCTCATATTGACTGGGATAGCACTACCCTCACCATACAACAAAGAGAGGTGCACCACCACATGTATTCAACCACCTTGACACACTTATGAAAGACCATGTGTTTGTGAAAATCATGAAAACAGAATAAGGAAATGACCCCAGCAAGATCAAGTGGAACACTTGCATGTATGAGATTAGTCACTTCAAGAATACAGAGACTCAATGTAAAAACAACCACATCCAAGACCATCTAGTTAATGAGTTCCCCACTGTTTTCCAAGAAACACTTCCAGGACTACCTCCTGACTGCGGCATACAACACAAAATTGACCTCAAAGGGAGTGTACCTAAAGCACAACCTATCTGTCAGGGATCCAGTCTCAGGCAGCCGGCCCGCTGTTGTCAGGGGTAACTTGGGCCGGTGTTTTAGCGGACAGGGCCCACCACAAGAGAGGAGCTAACTTAAAAGGGTAGGAAACAGACTTCCCCACCCAAGACCACGGGCTGGCGGGGTAGGATGATGGTGTCAATCACCCCTGTGAGGGTGATGTACATAATTCCAAAGAGCTTGCCAGTATGATCAGTTGGGAGGTCAGGCAAGGAAGCAGGCATAGGTTTGGGTGTCATGGGTAGTTTCATATGGATATTGTATGCAGTAAGGTAGTTGAATTTTCCTCTAAATAAATTTGGTGTTGAAAATATCCATGGGCCTTGACAGTTGTATCTAACAGCAGATTGTATGCAGGCCAAAGGATTGAGTTCAAGTATCTTTTCCAGGGTGTAGTCCTTGTATTCAGATTTCAGAGGGTAATCAGTGAAGTGAACGGGCCCAAAGGGTGCACCAGGTGGACAGAAAACTACAGGCAGTGGGGCAGGAGGGCTGAGAGATCTCAAACTGAATTGATAGATAGCAAATAAAAATACAGCAATAGCTGTATAAGCCAAAATAACATAATCTTTATTCAAAAATGGCAATAAGTTTGGAGCGCGGGGTCCTTGGGTCTATATAGTACCCCCCTCCAAACTTAACATTTTCCATGGGGGGTCCATCAAGGCATTGGGAAAGACAGGCCCAGGGAAACTGGGTGCTTGGGTCTAAAGGCAACAAAATGGCGCTTGGACCGGGAGTTCTTTTATTGGTCAAGAATCTCAATTTGGCTACCTGATTATCTTGCTTTAGAGTTGTGGTCATGGGATTAGGCTGCAGACCCGTGCCTCTTTCCTGGGACAGCTCTTGATTGGCCACTGGTGTAGACTTCAAATTCATGAAGCTAATAGTTGTTGCTTCAGTGCCTCCATTAGGCGCTGTGATTAGTCTTCCATTTGGTGCAATGATTTCCTTGGTTTGGCCTGTTCCATTGCATGTGCCAACATTCTTGGTATCAGCTTGCGGGGGGTTGATTCCTGAAAAACGCAGGCAGGCAGTCCTGCGGTCCACAGGCCCGGTGGCCCAGGGGGATCTAGGGTTGGGGTTTGATTCCCGCTCCCAGGCCCAAGTTTCCAGAGAGGAAGAATTGTTAATCCTTGTTACAAAAGTAACAGTTTTGAGGCCCCGGATGGGAATTGAACCCACTCCTAGCCACCAGGAGGGGCTAGCAGGCGGGGGATATTTGCCTGCACCTGGATTTTTGCTTTTTGAAGCAAATCCAGGTGTGGGAACCACTCCTGCCCTGGTGGTAGCTGAGGGCCCCGCTCTGGGCTCCAAAAGCTACACTCAAGCCTTGGTGGGTTTGGCTGGGCCTGGGCAGGCTATTTTTAGCTGTCCAGTAAACCCAGATCAAGCCCACCCTCCATTAAATAATTTGGGGTCCCCAATTGGGACCCCTTTTTTAATCAAGTTCTTTGGGCTCAAGAGAGCCTGTCAAGCCAGTCCTAAAATGGTAATCAAATTGGAAAAAAACCCAAAACCCCAGAAGCCAAACCTGCCAAAATCAATGACCAGCCAAGCCAAGATGACTATCAAAAAAGCCAAACAACTGTTCCTGAAAACCCAAAAATAACCATGAAGCAGCCAACCAAACAGCAGAACCTGGAATGCCAAGCCTTGCCACACAGATAGCATCAGAAGAATACCCAGAGGCACCTGCATGTGAGTAAGTATATAAATCAGAAGCACTTGAAAAAGTTCTGTAGCGTCATCCTTACCAAATAAAGTTGTTATGAACCTTTGGTTCACCAACCTGTTTCCATACCTATCTTTGATACTCTTCCATCTGCATACACCCAAGCGTCAGTACCCCTCTACTGGGATAGATAGTCAGACTCCAGTTGATAAAACCAAAGCCTTTGACTACTACTGCCCACCCAACGCTCCATTTGGCCCTGTGCATTTCACTGAGTATCCCAACAATCCTGCTGCCTACTTGGTCCCCATGGAACCGCCCCAACACCCAAACCAACTATCTCAACCCCACTCACCTCTGATGCCACTGGCCAGAGTAGTCAATTCCTGGGAGTGCTTTACCTTGCGCTCACGGGATTGATTGACTCTGCCTTGCCGGCGGCTGGACCTTGGGCGGTGGCTGGGAAGGCTCTTTCCTACCTGGTAAAGTTAGGTCCCATCATCTGGTGGGCCATGCCAGTACCTGCTTTGACTCCTCCCTCACATGCTGGAGCTCCACGGTACTCCTGGTATCCTGACAATCTTGACACTATCTACCGCCTCACACCACAAGAGGACATCACACTAAAGGCCTATCTAGACAAAGCCCTTGAAAAAGAACTCATACAACCTTCAAAATCTCCTTTTGGCGCAGCTGTCTTTTTTGTAGCAAAGAAAGATGGAGGACTCTGCCTGATCACAGACTACAGGTGTCAGGAATATTTCTGACATAAACCAGATTCTTACTGGAGTGCAATGTTGGAAAAGAATAGAGGGATTTTCCATTAAAAATGCCCAATTCAATGAGGATTTCTCCCCTTTAATTGGGGAAAATAAAAATCAAACAGAGGAAAAAACGGAACTTAATAAACGCTGGAATAATTTATCATCCTGCCAGCCTCCCACCCGGGTCCCAGCTCCCACTCTCTAGCCAATCAGAAAGCCCACCCAATGCAGGCAATCAATTAAGTTCCTTGAAAAAGGGCAAAAATTAGAAAACAATTCCTGGCCACCAGAAGAGGGCCAAACTCAAGTGCTAAAAGAGAACAGCAATTCTACACAGAACCAATGGGACCCTGACCCCTAGGTCACATGGTTAAGACCAAACCCCAACCAAAAAAATCCTTCCAAGACAAAAATAGATTTTGGAAATCCCATGAGTTGTCACCACCACCTGACCACATCCAAGAAGAGATCATTGGCTCTATTCAAAAATGGCCAAACCCCCAACAGATTTTTAAAGAACAAGAGTTTGGCCACCTTCTCAAACCCCAATTCCCAATCCCATTTTCCAAACTTTTGGGTTCTCCAATCCCTTGTTTTCATTCCCACTTGCAAAACTTTGCACAGTGGGAAGAACTATAAATAAGGGACCCCTCCTCAGTAATAGCTTGTGCTATTATTGAGTTTAATACCCTCAATAAAGCTAATCTTACTTAACACCTTTAACTCTACCTTAATTAGTTTGCCCCAGCCAAAGACCTCCAATCCAAGGAAGATGAATCACCTCATCTTCACAGCTGTACTCACAGCTTGCCTTGGGATTGGAGGATATCAACAGGGACCAGAATTCTTTGGGCCTTCACCCAAAGGGTTAGGACATGACTACCACTATGATTTTGGACAGCTCAACTCTTCCCACACTGGTTCCTGGACTCCCCTGATATCTCCACACTTCACCCTGTCCATTGTGATGTATACCTCCATGTACTATGTGCTGACCTACTTTGCGGGGAGCCTTGGGAGATACAACATTCACACCAAGGTCTTCTGGTGGTTAATCTAATACCCAGTTACGGTAGGTACCACTTGCAGGATGTAGGGCAGCAGGTTGGTGAACTGGAACCTAGTTAGGGCGGTAACAATAGGATACACAGTCACTAGCCAGCAGAAGACCTTTGCATGTACATTGTATCTCCCAAAGCTCCCAGTGAAGTAGGTTAAGATGTAGTACATGGACGTGTACATCACAATAGAGAGTGTAGAATGTGGAGACACCAGGGGAGGCCAGGGTCCAGTCTGGGAGGAGTTCAGTTGACCAGGGTTGTAGTGGGGGTCATGACCTAGTCCATCAGGGGAGGGCCCAAAGAACTCTGAACCTTGTTGGTAGCCTCTAATCCCAAGGCAAGCTGTGAGCACAGCTGTGAAGATGAGGTGGTTTATCTTCCTTGGATTAGAGGGTTGGCAGGGGCTGATTGGTAGTTTAACTTTTAGTTATAAGTTGAATTTCACTTTATTGAGGGTATTAATCTCAATAATAGCACAAGCTATTACTGAGGAGGGGTCCTTTATTTATAGTGCTTCCCACTTGCAAACTTTTGTAAGTGGGAGTGAAAAACAAGGGACTGGGGATCCCAGAAGTTTGGATAAAGGGTTTGGGAAATGGGGTTTGAGGAGATGGCCAAATTCTTGTTCTTTGGCAATCTGCTGGAGGTTTGGCCATTCCTGCCTGGAGCTAATGATGTCCCCTGGTTGTGAAGTCAGCTGATGAGAAAGGCTCATGGGGCTCTACAAATCTATTTTTGGTTTGGAAAGGTTAGTTTGGCTGGGGTCTAGACCTAAGCAAGTGTTGTGGCCCTCTGAATCCCATTGGCTTGAGGTCAAATTATTTTTATCCTTTGACACCTGGTTTGGCCTATTTTTAGAAGGGTCATGGCTATTTTTGGATGCAGAATTTTGGTTTCCCCTTCCTTCTGCAGGGCAGAAATTATTCCCTAGGTTATGAACTGAATTCAGGTACTTTTTTGATTGGCTGTCAGGTATGATGGCTTCTGATTGGCTGGGGCCTGGGAGCTGGCGGTGGGCCCGCTGGGAGCAGGGTGGGCAGCAGGGCCCTGGCTGGCAACTGGGAGGCTGGTGGGGGACGGGCAAGCGGGCTGGGGGCTGGCAGCGGGCGTGCTAGCAGCTGGGTGGGCAAGCGGGTGGTCAGCAGGGCCCGGGTTGGCAGTGGGGAGGCTGGCAGGAGGCGAGCAAGCAGGCGGGGGGGCTGGCAGCAGGCCCGCTGATGCCTGCCTGGGCAAGTGGGTGGCTGGCAGGGGGCTTTCAGGTGGCTGGCTGGGTGGTGGGAGGCTCACGACTGGCAGGTGGGGTAGGCGTCTGCGCGGCGGCAGCGGGCGCCTGTCCAGATGATAAATTATTTTGGTTTTCACCAAAATCTGTTTTTCCCAAAAATTCATTTTTCTTTTCCCCTGATAATGGGGGAAATTCTTTATCAAATTTTGCCCCTTTGCTTAGAAGTTCCTTTACTTGTTTCCAGCATTTTTCTTCAGTCAAAATCTGATTTATGTCAGGAATATTCCTGACAGTTAATGACTGTCTACCCAATTGTCACCGCCTTGACTGACTTCCAGTTTGCCAATCTCCTGCCATACCTTACCCAAGTAGTACCTTCAATGTCTGGGTATTACAACAGGGCTCTCAACAAGGCCACAATTAAGAACAGGTATCTCCTGCCCCTGAGTGATGACTTTTTCAACACCCTGGGTGTTCCAAGTCTTCATAAAAATTGACTTGGCAGTGGATTATCACCAAATTTGTGTTAAGCCAGAAGACATACCTAAAACTGTGTTCAGAACTAAATATGGCTTGTTTGAATATGTTGTCCTCAACTTTGGCATGAAAAATGCTCCAAGTATCTTTGTGACCTTTATGAGTGAAGATTTTAAAGAGCATATTGGAAAAAGGGCTATTGTCTATCTTGACAACATAATCATATGCAGCCTGACTAAGGAACAACACTGAAAAGACTTCTGCCTGGTCCTCTGCACTCTTCAAGATAACCAACTCATAGCCAAGCCCTGAAAATGCAACCTCTATTCAACATAGCTCCCGTTCATAGGACACATTATTAGCAAGGACAGAGTGAAGCCAGACCCAGAAAAGATACAAGCCATAATCAACATGCCAGTGCTGCAAAATAAGAGCAAGCTTTGTACATTCCTAGGCATGGAAGCCTATTTTAGGAGATTCATCCCTGACTGGGGCACCCTGACTGCTCCCTTATTTGCAATCACAGACAAGACAACAAAATTTTTATGAAAACTGTTGAGAGATCAATATTTTTGACAATTAAAAGATTATATGGTCTCTGTCTCTATCTTACAGCATCTAAGCTGTGAAGGAGTGTACAAATTAGAAGCTGACACATCTGATTACGCCATAGGAAGAGTACTCCAAATTCAAACTGCAGAAAAGGACTTACTGCCAGGATATCAAGAGTACTGTGGAGCTCCAGCAGATGAGGGAGGAGTCAAAGCAGGTATTGGCATGGCCCACCAGATGATAGGACCTAACTTTACCAAATAGAAAAGGGCCTTCCCAGCCACAGCCCAAGGCCCAGCTGCTGGCAAGGCAGAGTCAATCAATCCTGTGAGCACCAGGTAAAGTACTCCCAATAATTGACTACTCTGACCAGTGGCATCAGAGGTGAGTGGGGTTGAGATAGTTGGTTTGTGTCAGGATTGACAATTATTCCTCCCTAGAAACCTGGGCCCGGGAGCTGGAATCAAACCCTGAACCTAGATCCCTTTGGGCCGCTGGGCCTGTGGACCGCAGGACCACCTGCCCACGTTTTTCTGGGATTGAGCCCCCACAAGCTGACACCAAGAATATTGACCCATGCAGTGAAAAAACCCAAACCAAGGAAATATTGCACCAAATGGAAGACTAATCACAGCGCATAATGGAGGTACTGATTTGGCAGCTATTAGCTTCATGAACTTAAAGTCTACGCCAGCAACCAATCAAGAGCAAACCCAGGAAAGAGGAACGGGCCTGCGGCCCTGTCCCATGACCTCAACACCAGAGCAAGACAATCAAGCAGCCAAATCAAGATTCTTGACCAATGAAAGAACTCCCGGAACAAGTGCCATTTTTCTGCCTTTAGACCCAAGCACCCAGTTCCCCTGGCCCTGGCCTTCCCAATGCCTTGATGGACCCCCCATGGAAAATGTTAAGTTTGGAGGGGGGTACTATATAGACCCAAGGACCCCGCGCTCCAAACTTATTGCCATTTTTGAATAAAGGTTATGTTAATTTGGACCATACAGCTATTGCCTTATTTTTTATTTGCTGTCTACCAATTCAGTTTGAGATCTCCTGGCCCGCCTTCCCCACTGCCTGCTATTTTCTGTCCTCCTGGTGTACCCTTTGGACCTGTTCACTTTTACCGACTACCCTCTGAAGTCTGAATACAAGGACTACACCCCAGAAAAGATACTTTAACTCAATCCCCTGGCCCGCATACAATCTGTAGTTAGATACAACTGACAATGACCATGGATATTTTCAACACCCAAATTGTTCAGAGGAAAATTCAATTATCTCCCTGCTTACGACCTGTCCATGGAGCCGCCCATGACACCAAAACCCATGCCTGCTTCCACACCTGACCTCCCAACTGACCACACTGGGAAGCTGTTTAGGATTGTGTACATAACTCTCACAGGGGTGATTGACACTATAATCCTGGCTGCCAGCCCATGGTCTTGGGTAGGGAAGTCTACCTCATACCTTTTAAAGTTAGTTCCCCTCTTGTGGTGGGCATTGCCGGCAAAAAACCTGGCCCAGGTTACCCCTGAAAACAACAGGCTGGCCGCCCAAGACTGGATCCCTGACAGTTTGGGTGTCAGGGGTGGTTTCATGGGGATCAGGTAGGCAGCAGGATTGTTGTACTTCCCATTAAAGATCAAAGGGTAGATGGTGATTGCTTTGCCGTCACAGACAATTTGGTATGGTTCCTGGGGTGCATTTGGGCAGGTGTACCACTGCAAGTCCTCTAAGGTCCAAGGTTTGTGGTCAGGATTTGGGGGATACTCAGTGAAATGCATAGGGCCAAATGGTGTGTTGGGAAACAGTAGTAATCAAAGGCTTTGGTTTTGCCAACTGGAGTCTGTGTTAGGGATCCAGTCTTGGGCAGCCGGCCCTTTGTTTCCAGGGGTGACCTGGGCTGGGTTTTTTGTGGGCAATGCCCACCACAAGAGGGGAGCTAACTTAAAAAGGTAGGAGGCAGACTTTCCCACCCAGGACCACGGGCCAACAGCCAGGACTATAGTGTCAATCACCCCTGTGAGGATGATGTACACAATTCCAAACAGCTTGCCAGTGTGGTCAGCTGGGAGGTCAGGTGTGGAAGCAGGCATGGGTTTTGGTGTCACGGACGGCTCCATGGATAGGTTGTAAGCAGAGAGATAATTGAATTTTCCTCTGAACAACTTGGGGGTTGAAAATATCCATGGGCCTTGCTGGTTGTATCTAACTGCAGATTGTATGCGGGCCAAAGGGTTGAGTTCAAGTATCTTTTCTGGGGTGTAGCCCTTGCATTCAGATTTTAGAGGGTAATCAGTGAAGTGAACGGGACCAAAGTGTGCACCAGGAGGACAGAAAACGGCAGGCAGAGGGCCAGGAGGGCCAGAGGATCTCAAACTGAATTGGTAGATAGCAAATAAAAAAGGTAATAGCTGTGTGAGCCAAAATAACATAACCTTTATTCAAAAATGGCAATAAGTTTGGAGCGCGGGGTCCTTGGGTCTATATAGTACCCCCCTCCAAACTTAACATTTTCCATGGGGGGTCCATCAAGGCATTGGGAAGGCCAGGGCCAGGGGAACTGGGTGCTTGGGTCTAAAGGCAGAAAAATGGCACTTGTTCCGGGAGTTCTTCCATTGGTCAAGAATCTTGATTTGGCTGCTTGATTGTCTTGCTCTGGTGTTGAGGTCATGGGACAGGGCCGCAGGCCCGTTCCTCTTTCCTGGGTTTGCTCTTGATTGGTTGCTGGCGTAGACTTTAAGTTCATGAAGCTAATAGCTGCCAAATCAGTACCTCCATTATGCGCTGTGATTAGTCTTCCATTTGGTGCAATATTTCCTTGTTTTGGCTTGTTTCACTGCATGGACCAACATTCTCAGTATCAGCTTGTGGGGGCTCAATCCCAGAAAAGTGCGGGTGGGAAGTCCTGCGGTCCACAGGCCTGGCAGCCTGGGGGGGTCCAGGGTCGGGGTTCAATTCCTGCTCCCGGGCCCAGGTTTCCAGAGAGGAAGAATTGTCAATCCTGACACCATCCCCTTCTTCCCCTGAGAGCCCTCCCTTCTGATTCTTCTTGTTCAGGTAGAGTTGAACAGCTTCTTGGGCATTAGTCAGGTTGCTTAGCAGTTCCCAAGTACTTTCTTCTAGTGGGTGTCCTTTCCACTTGACGTAATACTGGTGTTTTTGGTACTGAGTTTGATTGCTGTGTATGTATTCAACTTCATATTCATCAACACGGCCTGTTTGGATGGGTGGGGTGGGGTGGGATGTCTTAATCTGTTGGTGGGGGCGCAAGTTCCCATCTTTTTTGAACAACAGAGAGCGGTTGAACACATCATGAATCTTCCAGGAGGGGGTAGGTCTAGCTTGAAAGCAACCTCACCAACTAGTTTGGTGATCTTGTGGGGGCTGCTTCTTCTGTGAGCTAAGTTCCTGAAGGGAACGTGCAGGGGTACATTCCAGGAGTCTAGGTATACTTTGTCTTCAACTTGTAAGGGTTGGCCTGGGGTTTGTTTGCGGTCAGCAAAGGCTTTGTATGTTTGTAATGCACGGTTCAGGTTGGTCAAGAATGTTTTTTGTGTGTTGTGAATCTGTTCAATCCAGGAGCGCCCAGTAGTGTTTGATTCCTTTTTGCCAATCTGGGGGTCCCAGGTGGGGTTAAACCCATAGTTGGCTTTGAATGGGGACATGCCTGTGGAGGCGTGGTCCTTACTATTGTAGGCAAACTAGGCCATGGGGAGCATTTGGCTCAATTGTCCTGATCAGTTTTGGCATAGCATCAAAGATATTATTCAAGGATCTGGTTTACTTGTGTGAAAAATTGTTGACCAGGGATTGTGGGAAGCTTAATTATTATGTGGTCATTGACAATCAACCAGGGCTAATTAATTACCCTTTTTGGAAATAAGTGTCAACTTACCATATAATTAAATGCATGATTAGTGGTCCATGACGTCGTTGCCAAGGATTAATTGCCCCACGCCGCCGCCACTTTAAATAATAAGTGCCACAGCGCCAGCATTAATTATTCTTGGCGCCAGAGCGCCGCTCCAGTTTACATCAAGCGCCAGGGCGCCAGCACAATTAATTGCAAGTGCCAGAGCGCCGCTCTAGTTTACAGCAAGCGCCAAGACGCCAGCTTCAAAAGGAAATAACACTAAGGTGCCAGGGTTGATTTGAATGGCCTATTTGACTCCTTGTTAGAACCAGATATGGAAGTGATTGCATATCTTAAAAAGGATCACTGATTAATGCGCTAGCAAAGGGTGCCCTTGTGCTAGGCATTGCGGGATTGTGCCCTAAATAGAAGGTTATTTCCTCTACTGCCAACCCAAATAAGACTCTACAGTGCGCTGGAATGTCCTAGAAGACATTTCCAGCAACTGGTGATTAGCAATATGAGTTATCCCTATATAAGGTGTTGGCAGTAAATGCCAAGGGGATAGTTTTTTCCTACTTGTATAGGACCCAATAAAGACAATTATTATAATTCAAGTTGGTCAATGTCTTCCAAATCTTCACATTCCAAGGCATATAGGGAGTGTGTGCCCCTGTCTATTAATTCTCCTGTTGAATCTGCCGGTGTGTGCCCATTTTCAACAACTTGTTCAGCTTGGCCGTCTGTCTGTGGGTGGTAGGGGGTAGATACACATTGCTTGATTCCCAAGTCTTTCATCACCTGTGTCTAGTAGTTTGACGTGAATTGGGGTCCTCTGTCTGTGATGATTTCCTCAGGTGTTCCGTGTTGCGTGAGGATGCAGTTGTAGAAGTGTTGGGCTGTTTCTGCTGCCGTGCAATTGGTGGTGGTTGGTAAAAAGTATGCCATCTTGATGAAGCAGTCTACCTTGACCAGGATTGCGTTAAAGGAGAGAGATGGGGGTAGTTCCACAATGTAGTCCATGGGGTATATCCAAGGGTTGTAGAAGTCCTTTAGGTTTGTTTCTGCAAGTTTTGATCCGCCCACAGATCTCTCACCCCTTCAGGTATGTGCTTACATCTTGATCCATTTTTGGCCAAGCAAAGTTCCTTCTGATGCTTTGGAGGGTTTTGAGCCTACCCAGGTGTCCAGCTATCTCAGAATTGTGGTAGTCTCTCAAGACGTTGGTTCTGATGTCCCCTTCTGGTACAAAGATCCTGTTGTGGAGAATTAGCGTTGTTCCCTTCAATGAGTAGCATTTTTGGTAGTGGGCGCTATCCAAGGATTTGGAGAGGTCAGAGATCATGATCTTGGTGAACTTTTCTAGTGTTTAGGCCCTTAGTACTTCTGGTTTGCTGGCTCTTATTTTCATCAATCCTAGGTGAATGCTTAGGCTTGCTGTGTCCAAGAGGACTTGGGTGTTGTGATTGTAGGTTTCTAGGTGGGTAGGCACCAGGTCAGTTCTTCTACTTAGGACATTGGGTACCATGTTCACCTTTCCTGGCTTGTAGTCTATGGTCAGAGTGTAGTCAGCCAGTTCTAAGGCCCATCTTGCTTGTTGTTGGTTAAGCTGGTTTGGTTTGAAGAAGTAGACCAAGTTCTTGTGGCCTGTCAGGACCTTCACTGGATATTCAGCGCCACATAGGTATCAGCGCCAATGTTTCAGGGTCTTCATTATGACTAGCATCTCCTTGTCATATATTGGGTAGTTCCCTTCCACAGGTAGCATCTTCTTGGATTAATATGCTATAGGATGTAGCATACTATCCCCTCCTTCCTGAAGAAGGACCCTGCCCACCGTGAAGTCCTACGTGTTGGTTTCCAGAACAAAAGGTTTTGAGGGATCTGGCATGGCCAGGACGGAGGCAGAGGTGAAGGCAAGTTTCAAGGTGTCAAAGGCAGTGGTACATTCCGGAGTCCAGGCAAAGGTGACCTTGTCAGAGCAAAGGTGTGTCAGGGGGAGGGTAATGTGAGAAAATATTTGGATTAAATCCCTGCAATAATTTGCTAGGCCCAAAAAACTTCTCATATCTTTCCTGCTTTTGGGAACCAGCTAAGATGTTATTGCTTCTACTTTATCTGTGCCATGACAAAGCTGTCAGTCTTCAATACGTCCCAGGAATTCAACTTCATACTGAAAGAATTTGCATTTCTTAAGCTTAGCATATAAGTTTGCTTAGGAAAGTTTTTCTAGTATAAGGTCCAGGTGCTGCAGGTGTTCCTCAGGAGTCTTGCTGTAGATGAGAATGTTGTCCAGATATGTCACACAAAAACGGTCAAGGTATTCCCCTAAGACAGTGTTAATTATCCTTTGGAAAGTGCTGGGGGAGTTGCAGAGGCCAAAGGGCATTACAAGGTACTTATACAGCACATATTGGGTTTTGAAGGCTGTCCTGTACTTGTCTCCATCCTTGATTTGGATTTGGTTGAACACATCTCTAAGGTCAATTTTTTAGTACACCAGGGCTCCAGTCAGTGCATCACAGAGGTCATTGGTATTGAGGATGGGGTAGCTGTTCTTCACTGTAATGTTGTTTTGTTTTTGGTAATTCACGCATGGACGCATCCCACCATCTTTTTTCCCTAAAAACAGCATGGGCGACAAGCAGGGGTTTTTTGACACTTGTATGAACCCTTTTTTGTCATATCCTCAAGGTATACTTTCAAGGCTACTGGATTGCGGTGGTTACAGCTGTAGATGGAGCCGTGGTGCAGTCAAGTCCTGGTAACAGGTCTATGGCATGGTCATAGATTGAATGGCTGGGTAGTTTTGTGGCTGATTCTTCACTAAACACATGGTTTCATCTCTGTAGGGGGTAGGCAGTATCCCAACGCTGGGTTCTATCTTTATGTTTAAGAGTTTGTTGGTAGGGGGTTGGTCATGGCTCATGCAAAAAGGAACAGTGTCACAGGATTCAGGTTGTCCTAATGTGGCAGTTTGCTCACAATAGTTCAGGATCAGACCATGTCTGTCAGACCAGGAGTCACCCAGTATAAGGGGTGGGGTATTCCTGGCAAGAGGATCAGGGACAACGGGTATACATTGTGTCCAATGGTCAACAGAAGTTCTTGTTCACACTCATAGCTGGTGTCCAAAGAGCTGTTTCCCATGATTACTTGTAGGCTGCGCTCTGAGGCTGACAAACCTAATTCCTATGCTAGGCTGGCGCTGATGAAACTTTCATCTGCTCCTGTATTAATAAAGGCTTCAATCTTGCGCTTGCTCCCTGCTACTTCTATGGTTGCTTGGATGAATTTGTAAGACAGGAAAGAAGTGTTTATTTGCGCCAGTGAGATTGGGGCAGTGTTCTTCTTAGGGCAGGCTCTGGTCAAGTGGCCCACCTTGTGGCAGTGGAAACATTGTCCTTTGCGGTGGTGTTGTTGGAGCTCTTCAGGGGTCATCCCTGTTCTGTTGGGGGTCAGTGTTTGGGGTTGGCGGGTCTGGGAGGAGCCATTGTTCTCTTGGTTCATGCTAAGACCCTTGCACAGGGTAATTAGCTTGTCTAGGCTGAGGGGGAGCGGGTGGTGCTTCAACAGCTCCTTCATTGCTAGGTTAACTCCCTTTTGGAAGATAATGGCTGCTAGTTTGTCCTCAAGTTGGGTGCGGGTTTTCAGTTTGAGGAATTTGTCAATATACTCTTGAATGGGTCAGGAGCCTTGTCGGATTTCTAGCAAGGAGTTCAGGGCGTAGTATCAAGTGTTGCAATCCTCCCCAGTAGCCATTAACTCAGCTTCAAACTTGGCGTAGTCTAAGCAGAATTCTATGTCTTCAGCTGTGTCATTGCCAAATCAGACTAGAGTGTCTCCTGAGAGCATGGAAGCAACCCCAAGTACCTTCTTGGTGTTGCTGGCATAAGAGGGCACATTGGTATGGAAATGCAGGCAGAGAACCGGCATGGCACGTCTAGCTTCCTCAAGTGTGAGCTTCCCCATCTGAGGCATCTCTACCTTTGTGAGGGACTGATTAACAATCACGTTTTGCACTTGGGAGGAGGGAGCTTTGTTGGTGTCAGCAGTATTGGTGTGGGTTCTTTTTGGGTTATTTGGGTTCACATTCTTCCACATGGAAGAGATCAGGTTTGTGGTCATCTTATAGGTGTAATAAGTGATTATCAATAGCAAAAGCATACAAGATGCCCCATGAAATAACAACATCTTGGGGCTCAGGGTACCAGGGTTAATAAAGATTGCCATAATATCAGGGATCCAGTCTTGGGCAGATGGCCTATTATTTACAGGGGTGACCCGGGCCAGGTTTTTTACAGGCAATGCCCACCACAAGAGGGGAGCTAACTTAGAAAGGTAGGAGGCAGACTTTCCCACCCAGGACCATGGGCCAACAGCCAAGGATTATAGTGTTATTCACCCCTGTGAGGATGATGTACACAATTCCAAACAGCTTGCCAGTGTGGTCAGTTGGGAGGTCAGGTGCGGAAGCAGGCATGGGTTTTGGTGTCACAGGCGGCTCCATGGACAGGTTGTAAGCAGGGAGATAATTGAATTTTCCTCTGAACAACTTGGGGGTTGAAAATATCCACAGGCATTATTGGTTGTATCTAACTGCAGATTGTATGCAGGCCAAAAGATTGAGTTCAAGTATCTTTTCTGTGGTGTAGTCCTTGCATTCAGATTTTAGAGGGTAATCAGTGAAGTGAACGGGACCAAAGTGTGCACCAGGAGGACGAAAAACGGCAGGCAGAGGGGCAGGAGGGCCAGAGGATCTCAAACTGAATTGGTAGATGGCAAATAAAAAATAAGGCAGTAGCTGTATAAGCCAAAATAACATAACCTTTATTCAAAAATGGCAATAAGTTTGGAGCGTGGGGTCCTTTGGTCTATATAGCATCCCACCTCCAAAATTAATATTTTCCATGGGGGTTCATCAGGGCATTGGGAAAGACAGGCCCGGGGAAACTGGGTGCTAAGGTCCAAAGGCAGAAAAATGGCACTTGGCCTGGGAGTTCTTTCATTGGTCAATAATCTCAATTTGGCTACCTGCTTATCTTGCTTTAGTGTCGTGGTCATGGGACTGAGCCGTGGGGCCATGTCTCTTTCCTGGGTTGGCTCCTGATTGGTTGCTGGTGTAGACTTCAAGTTCATGAAGCTAATAGTTGCCGCTTCAGTACCTCCATTAGGCGCTGTGATTAGTCTTCCATTTGGTGCAATAATTTCCTTGGTTTGGCTTGTTTCACTGCATGGGCCAACATCCTTGGTATCAGCTTGTGGGGGCTCAATCCCAGAAAAGCACAGGAAGGTGGTCCTGAAGTCCACAGACCCGGCAGCCTGGGGGGTCCAGGGTCGGGGTTTGATTCCTGCTCCTGGGCTCAGATTTCCATAGAGGAAGAATTGTCAATCCTGACAGTCTGGCTATCTATTCCAGTTGGTGGGTACTGACGCTTGGGTGTATGCAGATGGAAGAGTATCAAAATTATGTATGGAGCCAGATTGGTGAACCAAAGGTTTGTAACAACTTTATTTTGTAGGGATGACAATACAGAACTTTTCCAAGTGCTTCTGATTTACATACTTACTCATTTGCAGGTGCCTCTGGGCATTTTTCTGTTGATATCTGTGTGGCAAGGCTTGGCATCTCAGGTTCTGCTGTTTGGTTGGCTGTTTCATGGTCATTTTTGGGGTTTTCAGGAACCGTAGTTTGGCTTTTTGGTAGTCCATCTTGGCTTGGCTTGGTTTGGCTGGCCATTGGTTTTGACAGGTTTGGCTTCTGGGGTTATGGGTTTTTCCTAATTCAATCACTATTTTTGGACTGGCTTGACAGGCTTTTCTGAGCCCAAGGAACTTGATTAAAAAGGGGTCCCCAATTGGGGACCCCAAATTACTTAATGGAGGGTGGGCTTGATCTGGGTTTACTGGGCAGCTAAAAATAGCCTGCCCAGGCCCAGCCAAACCCACCAAGGCTTGGGCGTAGCTTTTGGGGCCCAGAACGGCCCCTCAGCCGCCACCAGGGCGGGAATGATTCCTGCACCTGGATTTGCTTTTAAGAGCAAAAATCCAGGTACAGGCAAGTCTCCCCTGCCCACTAGCCCCGCCTGGTGGCTAGGAGTGGGTTTGATTCCCACCTAGGGCCTCAAAGCTGTTACTTTTGTAACACCTCCTCTCTGTATCATATGAATCAAGAAAGATGTCTGATGGTGATAAAAATACCCAATACATGATAAGGAACTGGTATCTATTGTCCACTGTCTAATGAAGTGGCAATGTTACCTTAAGGTGCACAGATATTCAAAGTGCTAACTAACCACAAGTTATTGGTATTCTTCAAGACTCACCATCATCTATCTAGACAACAAGCTGAATAGATGAGCCTTATACAAAACGTACCCCATGATAATTGAATATAATCCAGGGAAGGAAATGCTTACTGCAGACGCCCTATCAAGGCTATACTGTAAACATATCCTATGCACCAATGAATACCCCAATTGGCCCATGTCAATCAATGTGAATCTCCAAGAAGGGTTCCCACCTGGTACACCAATGGACATCTAAGAGAATGTACTCAAGAACAAACATCTGTTCAAAAAAGTATATGGCACACTACACCACATACTTCCAAGTGGTGATACTGTACTCTACATCCTGTCAACAAAACAGATTGACACAATCCTTTGATGCCACAGAGATCTGAGACACACCTGTAGCAGGAACTTGCATGAATATCTCAAGACACGCTACTGGTGACCCAACATGTTGTAAAATATCAAGGATGTACTGGAACAATGTGAAGTCTGTGAAAAGTACGCACAAACCAAGGCACCACCCAAGTCAGTAATACCTGTATCTATCACACAACCCTTCAAGGTATGGCCGTTGGATATTGTTGGACCAATGCCTGGTGAAAACAAGGGAAAGAAGTATATAATCACAGCTATTGACTATGCAACCAGATGGCCCATGGCACAAGCCACCAAAGAGCACAAAGGCAACAATGTGAGAAAATTTATTGGGAAAGAAATCATAGCTAATTTTGGGAAACCTGAACTTCTTATTAAAGATGGAGGAATCAGACTCATAGCCATAGACACCAACATCTACCTTTCCAAGAATGGGATAAAACACATCATTGCTAGTACATATCACCCACAAGCAAAGCAAAGAGTAGAGCAATTGAACAGCTCCCCTGTAGATGCGCTCAGTAGCTTATCTGCCAACAATCCAAAATTATGGGCTGACATGCTCCCAACAGCACTAATAGTGTGCTGTATACAGGTCAACCAAAATACAGTAAAAACCCCATATGAACTTGTATATGGACACAAAACCACAATTATTAGTACTACACTAGGGCCACAGTTACCTCTAACCCAAGAAGGTGCCTGCTGACAGTGACCCTGACATCCAAGACGCCAGGAAAGACCTAGAAGTCAAAGAAAAGGAAATAGTGGAAAGAGAGTCAATCCCATTCCAAAAACAGAGATTTCAAGTCAGAGACAAGATTTGGGCTGTCAACCATGATCAGCATAAACTAGACCCAGGCTTAAGAGGACCAGGAATTGTCATAGCAGTCAAGACCAACAACACTTACCTTATCGAGGGAATCACCACACACTGAACTCAAGCACATTCACATGCACCATGGCCAACTCTGCCTTAGAAAAGCAAGGACAGCACAACATAATTCCCAACTTCCTGTGCCCAACACAAAACTAGATCAATACCAAGCCCGTATTCCCAACACTCTCAAGAAAATTCCCAAGGGTCCACCTTCCAGCACTCCAGGGGGAGATGTTGCAACATCTTTGATTACTCTCTCTTGGGAAAGTAATTCCCTGAGTGATTCCCTGACTAATCATTAAGTTGTTGGCACTCTTATCATTTGCCCATATATTATGGGGATCAAACCTTTTGAGTCCTTAAAGGAACACTACTTGTACAGAGCTCATGGCTTAAGAGGAACAATTACTTGGATAAGCCCCATGACTACCATGACGTAAATGAACAGTATGTGGCTTCCCATGACACTATATAATACTCTAAACTCCTACCAAATAAAGTATCATTCTTTTCTTAATTTTCTCCTTATATTGTTTATTATACTTATAAGAAGTATATAATTGACAAAGTTAATTCATTTTTTTCATTTGAAATATGCATTTCAACTTGAAATTTTCAAAGTTCTATGAGTTCCTGCATTTTTGAATATTCAAATAAAGATACAAAGAATTTGATTTAGTTAAAAAAGGCCATCCCACAAATGTGATTTAAAATTTAGACCAAGGATTTGACAACCCCACATTTTTACATTTTAGGTCTGAATTCAAAGTACTGCAAATTCATAACCTGATTCTAAAAATGCAGGATTGTCAAAACCTTGGTCCAAATTTCAAATCACTTTTGTGGGATAGCCTTTTTTATTTAAATTGAATTCTTTGTATTTATATTTGAATATTTAAAAATGCGGGAAGTCATAGACACTTTGCAAAGTTCAAGTCAAACTGCATATTTCCAATGGACAAAATGAATTATCTGGAATCAGATTTGAAGTGTTCAAATCCATCAACCATTTTCATTAAGTTTACTATGTTTTTTGGAATTTTGGGATTTTCAAATCCAAGAACCAAATTTCAAATCACTTTTGAATGCCACTGTAAACTCAGATATTAATTGTGGGAACTGGAATCTAAATTGGATGTACAATAAGAAACTAGGAAACACCAACCCAAATCAAGAAGCTTCACTCTGGATGAAATCAAATGAAAATCCAATCTCAACAACCATGTTTAGACATGAAATTAAGTGAAATTTAAAATTGTCTAAACTGGAAATGATGCAATATTCTGCACTCTAAATCACTAATATAGCAACCACAAAACCATATAATGATATATGAGCTACTCTCCTGATGACGCAGAATTTTTTTAAAAGTTTTTGGCCCCCAGCGTAGCCAGGGGCCAAACAAACTTTTAAAAAATTTCAAGGAAGGAGGGAGAGGTGGGAAAGAAAAACCATCAGTTTACTAAACTATGTATTCATGTATTGCTATTAAAGATACTTGATTACAGGTGATTTTAAAAAACACTAATAATAAAATAGAATTATATATTACAATCTATCTTATCACGTTGTCTTTTCCTTGATGTGTTGATAGTTCATTTGCTGTTGATAATATGCTTGTGTTTAATGGTATGGTTTCACCTCCAGTTGCCTTGGCAATAGGAAATCTAGCCGCCTCCCCAAGACCAACTGTGGTCTCAGGGAGGCAACTTGATTTCCTATTGCCAAGGCAACTGGAGGTGAAACCATACAATTAAATACAAACACCTTATCAACAGCAAATGAACTATCAACACACCAAGGAAAAGGCAACATGGTACAAACAGATTTTAATATATAATTCTATTTTATTATTAGTGTTTTTTTAAAATCTACTGTAATCAAGCATCTAAATTTTAGCTGTCTTAAAATGGAATAGGGTGATTTTTAAGAATTCCTATGATTCCTAAAAGAATTAGCACAAATCCACTCTAGATCCTCTAGCATCTTTTTTGAGACACCCATAAATTATATTTATTTCAAATTCACCTCATTTTTGATTTGAAATTTGGTTCTTGGATTTGACAATCACGCAATTTCAGATTTGTTAATTTTTACATGATGTCTATGATTTGTTTGACATACAGGAAATCTCAAATTGTACATTAGAATCCTGCATTTCTGCTTTGTGTATCCTGCATTTGTTTGCTGTGTTTTGTCTTTTGTTAGTTGAATTATCTGCTCAAGGGATTCAAAATTTGCTAATTTAAATAAATCAAAAAAGTCAAATTAAATGGTTGATTTTATTAAATATTTTAATTTTCACTCAGCTGAGTTGCCCGCAAAAGTGATTTGAAATTTGGACCAAGGATTTGAAAATCCTGCATTTTTATGTTTAGGTTCTGAATTTACAGTATATACTATCATGTTTATAAAAATTAACAAAGCAATAATGGTGAATGAATGAATACACAGAATTTTTTTTACTATGTATTTATTTTTTGAATATAGATGGTTTGAGTAGATAATTTTAAAGAAAAAATATAAAAAGAAACCAAAATAGTATTTGGGTGTAGACTTTTATTGGAGGTGGGAGCAGAGGAATTCAAGGGCAGTGTGTTGAAATAGATTAGTAATTTCTATTGACAACATGTATGTTAACATTGGACCTGTACTAAATAAATTGCGGCAGGTAGAATAAGGGAGCATTGTGACACAATTGGCTAGGTGGATTTTTTCTGATGGAGCAGCCATCCCATGTGGCGGCAAGAATATTTGAATCCTGAATAATGTGCTCTATTGAGCTGTATCTAGGGGCAATTTTTTCCATCTAGTAAATGGAAAACTACATCCAGTTTCATTATCACATCAGACCAATTGCAGGTTTTTGCTTTAAGCCACATCAGTACAACAAGACCTAGGTAAACAATCAAGTGAAGTCTCTGCCCTGCAAACAGGATGGAGAACTCACAAAATTTATTATATAGGGTACTAATTATATTCTTAAAGGACGTAGTGGCAAAGGGGTTTTCCATTTTTTTGGTATACCAGTCTTGTCAAAGCACCAGGAGGCCCCAAAGTCTCCAAGGACGCCTACTACTGCAGGCATGACAGCGGCGGAACTATAGCTAAGTTTTGTAATTTTTTTATTAATTTTTTTTTAGGATATGTGATAGTGTGTGCTCAGTCAGGTAACAGAAACAGACTTATTCTTGTCCTCTTTCCATCTTGGGCAGGTTTTGGTATGGCATAGTTTGGATGAAATCCCAGAAAATCATGACAAAGTGCTTGCAGAAGCCAGGGAGCAGAACATACTGTTCAAGGTGCAGGTTAGGGTCCGCGGCCAAAGCTGAGACTTGCCATTCAGATTTTTCTTGCTTTGGTTGGAGTACTGTAAGTTGTCATTGTTTCATTGGATAGTTTTTTAAATTTTTTAATCATTTCAGAGGCAACAACTGGCACCAGGACCAGCTGACGCCCTATGTGAGGGACGTAGTTGCTGTAGAATGTTTGTGATATGTACGGTCTTAGATACTGGCAGACTTCTCCTTCTGTTTCTTCTAAATAAAAAAGTTAGTAAGATCTTTTTATTTATTTGATGTTTTATTTTTTACCTACTTCTATATCTTTGCCTGTTGCCCCCTTTATGGGGGCTGCTTCACAGGACTTATCACTAACTGGTTCCTGGTTATCTTCTGTTGGTTTTTGTTTCTTTTTATTTTTTAGCTGCTCAAACATCTCGGGGTCCTTTGACCACGCCTCTGCAGTTGCAACCCCCTGTGGCTTGAACTGTAGATTGGAGAGAACATCTTTTTGTACATTTAGGAGCCTGGTTGCAATTTTGTTGGTAGAATTGGGAATCTTCTTTTTCACAGCCTTTATGGTAATTTTTTCTAGATTGTTGCCTTCTAACACCACCTCCTTTAGCATGTCCTTCATCTTTTGATTGACCTCTTTGATTTTAGTCACCATCACATCCAACTCCTTGATCATCACCTCCAATTCTGACATGATTTCTTTGTTCTTACCCCAACCAATTTTATACCAATAAAATATCCCAATAAACTGTATCTATTCTATTGTAACTAATAGAGTTTGAATAAATGTATCTTGATTTTACTTAAGATATTTTATTAGCTTCAAGCACCAGTATTAATTTGATATTAATATTATGTATATTTATTGTATATTCAACCCAATATTAGTATCATGAATAACATATTTTGTTCAAGTATGTGTTTTGTTCAAGTAAATATGATTTGTTCTCAAATCAGAATGCCAATTTTGACCCTAAGTACTTATTTATTATAAGATAACCGCTTTCACGGGTTATATATAGATCATATATTTTAGAGCGTGTAAACCAACCCAATCTTAGTATTATAAACAACATAATTTGTCATGTGTATGTTTTTTCTGAGTATAAAATCATTTATTCTTGAATCAGAATGCCAATTTTGACCCTAAGTACATATTTATTAAAATATAGTCACTTTCACAGGTTATATGTAGATCATATATTTTAGAGCGCATAAACCAACTCAATCTTTTGCCGTAACTGTGCTGTTTTAGCAGAGTTACAAGGGGAAAAATATTTAGAAACTAGATAGTATTCTTTATTGAGAGATAATGATTATATAGTTGGTGTGAATCATGGGTAACAGGAACATGATAGTGTTGATCACACGGTTGGATGGTGAAGGGGGGTGGCTTAATCCTGGTAATGAGTCAAGCGCCAAAACAAGGTATCTGCTGTAGGGGATCAGCATTTGTTCATGTTGTTGGATTTGGCAATTTGAGTTGACTTCTTAGTCTGGCTTCAAGTGGCTGGGTAATTGGATTTCAGGTCACAAACCCGCTTACTCGGAACCTTGCTGGCAGGTCAAGCCTGCTGTTTTGACACCCCCCAACTGAAGGTTGGCCTCCTCTGGGGGTAGGTTGTCAGGGAGGTTGTCAGGAGCCCAGGCACTATACTGGACTAGATGTTGTTCTGTGGCGGGCAGGGCGGTTTTGCGTTGTTTTTGTCTTGCTTTGCAGGGTCTCAGGCAATCATGATGGAGGATTTTGTCCTGTTTGCGCTTCCTGAATCCTTTCACAAGGTAAGTGTTATTTTCATTTATCTTTAGGATGATTGCCATACATACTTTTTTGGGTTGTAGTTTGCTTTTATCAACGTTCATGACCCAAACTTTGTCACCAACTTCATGTCTATCTTGGATGGGGAAAAAAGTTTTTTGCAGACGCTTGTTTTCCCTTTCTGTTTGCTTACTGTTGGCCTCTATAACTTGAGGGTCTGAGCAAGGGGGGACTTTGCTTGGAATTTCCAGCTTGGGTCTTGTCAATGCTTGAATGATATTGGGCTGTGTGCTGTATGTCAACTCAAAAGGGCTTTTTCTGGTGGATCTGTTCACCTGGGTTTGGCATCTAAGTAGTGCAGTTGATAGCTGCTTATACCAGTCTTCAGGTCTCCTGGAAGTGAGCTTGGCCAAGGCTTGCACAAGGCTGCCATTTAGCTGATCTACACGTCCATTGGCCTGAGGGTAGTATGGTGTTGTCACAGCCTGTTTGACCCCATTTTTAGCAAGGTATACATTGGTGTCTTCAGAGGCTAATTATTTACCTCTGTCAGTTATCAGGAGTTCTGGGTTTCCAAACTTGCTGATTATTTCTCTTCCTATGAACTGCCGCACGTCATTGCCAGTATGCGCCTTTACTGCTTGGGCTACTGGCCATTGTGTAGCAAAGTATATAGCAGTGATGATGTATTTCTTATCATTGTGTTTCCCTGGCATGGGACCAACAATGTCTAGGGCCCACACCTTGAAGGGTAGTTGTGTGCAGATGGGTAGTACTGATTTTGGTGAGGTTTTGCTTTTTGCAAATTTCTCACACACTTCACATTGGTCTAAGACTTTTTGAACGTCATAATACAGGGTTCACCACCAGGCCTTGTGTTTAAGGAACTCATATAGGTTGTGGCTCTTGGTTTGTCCTAGGTCTCTATGGTATTGTAGGATGGTGTCCACTTGCTGGTGTGTGGGGATGTAAGGGATGGTAGTTTCATCAGACATTTTTTGGTGTAAGGTTCCATACACATCAGAAAATAGGTGTTTGTTTTTGATGACTGTTTCCTTTGTTATGTTGGTTGTGCCAGGGGGAAGCCCTCATCTTTTGTCTGTAGTACCAAGAGGGGCCAGTCTGGGTCAAGCCTGTTTTTTCCTCTTGTTGTACAGACATACAGGCGCAAGAGAGCATCTGCCATGTCAAGCTCTGGACCAGATTTGTATTGTATGAGCATATTGAATCTCTCCAAGATTTCCATCCAGCAGGCTTGACGGCGTGATAGATTTGCTTGAGTTTTGAAGTATATGAGCAACTTGTGGTTGGTCAATGCCGTGAATTCTTCCTGTTGTTCTAGATAACAACGCCATTTGACTAGGCAGTGTACAATGGCCAGAAGTTCTTTGCTGTGGATAGAGTATCAACACTTGCCATCTGTCAACTTTTGTGATTCATAGGCTACGGGCAGGAAGTCACCATTAATATTTTTGATTTGTAGTACTCTCCCAATGGATTTGTCTGAGGTGTCAGTTTCCATTTGGTATTCCCCATCACGTTTAGGGTATTGCAGGATGGGAGCCGTTGTGAGTTTCTCTTTGAGACGTCTAAAACAGAGGTCATGTTGGGGGTCCACACAAACTTGGATTTGGCGCCAGTTATGGCGGATAAGGGGGCAGTCAAGACGCCACAGTCAGTTATAAAGCGGCATACATAGGCCACCATCCCCAGGAAGGTGTGGAGTTCCAACTTATCCTTGGGTGGTGGCATCTTGCAGATGGCCTGTATCTTTTGACTGTCGGGCTTGAGGTAGTCTTTTGAGACAATGTGTCCCAGGAAAGGCAGTTGCTTGCAGAAGAACTGGCACTTGGAGGGTTTAGCCAGCAGCTTGTGTTGTGCCAGGGTAGCAAAGACTGCCTCTAGGTCTTTGTGGTGCTACTCTACCAAGGGACTATAGACAATGATGTTGTCTAGGTAGACTAAGGCATGCTTGCCTATGTGCGGAGCAAACATCTCATTAATGAAGTTCACAAAGATTGAGGGGGCGTTTGTCATACCAAAGTTGAGTACCACACACTTGTATGAGCCATATTTAGTGTGGAAGGCTGTCTTGGGAATGTCTTCCTCCTTAATACAAACCTGATTGTAGCCTGCGGTTAGGTCAATCTTGGAGAAGACTGTGGCTCTACCCAAGGCGTCAAAGAGGTTGTCAATAAGTGGTAGTGGGTAACAATTCTTGATGGTAACTTTGTTACGGGCTCAGTAGTCTGTGACCAGGCGTAAGGTACCATCCTTTTTAGCCACAAAGAATACGGCAGCCCCAAAGGGAGACTGTGAGGGGCGGATAAGTCCTTTTTCCAATGCTTGCTTGAGGTAAGCGCATAGGGTGTTGTCTTTGTTCAGGGTCATCTGGTAGATAGGTTGTGCTTTGGGTACAGCTTCCTTGAGTTGAATGGGATGTTGGATGTGTTTTTCTGGGGGTAACCCAGGTAGAGATTCCTTGAAGATTTCTAGATGGCGGGCCACAATTTTGGGATCCTGAGGCGTGAAGGTATCCTGGTGATCTTTAAAGTGTATGATCTTGTACTGGCAGGAGTCCCAGTCAATTGCCTTCAGGTTTTCCTTTTTGTCCAGGGTCTCTGTAATGCGCACAAAGACGTGGTTACGTAGGAGTTGATCTAATGAGTCAGGGTAGATCTGGTGGTTGACACCTTCACGCTTGATGGTCAACACCAAGGCTGATCAGTCTACATGAGGATTGTTCTTTTGCAACCAATCAAAACCCATTACAATGTCAAACTTTGGAAAGTCAATGACAGGACCTTGGATGGTAGAGTGTAGATTCTTGAGCATTACAGAGAAGGGGGCGGTTTCCCTCATCACAGCAATGTGGTGTTCATCAGCCAATACTAAGTTTTTAATCTGCATAGGATTAGTGGCTAGCTTGAGCTTGTCCACAAAGCTGCTGTTAACTAGGGTTCAATCCGCGCCCAAGTCCAGGAGTGCCAAGCCTGCGTAACTGCAAAAATGGAAAGGATAGGACATCAGTTTATTGGGATGTCTGGCAATGGTGCACAGTACTGGGTCTTCTGAGGGTACTTGGATCATTGGGCATTGTTCCACGTCCTTGGGTTGATACTCATCATTGGGCAAGTCAGGAGCTGTGCAGGGAGAGCTTGGCTTGCTTAATGCTCTCCCCAGGCTTTTCCCTTGTCTTGATTGCCTTGTGTGGTGGTGATACGGAAATGGGTACAATTTGACTGGCCATTGTTTCCACTTCCATGTCAATTTGAACCTGCAGGTTTATGATTGGTGTTGTTTGTGTTGTTTCCAGGGGGGATCTAGTGGAGCACCCGTCTGTGTGAAAGTCCTTGGGTCTCTCTTGTTTTCCAGTTTGTGCCTTGTGAAGAGTGTTGGATGTTTGTCCTGCTTTCTCTGCCTCACAATACAGGCTCTGTAGATTGGTCACCTGGTCCAGGTTCACATGCCTCATTAAATGCAATTTGAGGGTGTCATAGCACATGAGGTGTGTGGCTGGGGTGTCAAAGGCCATGTCAGAGGGTGCACATAGTCAGAGTTCCTTGTAGGTGCGGGTGAGTCCCTTCACGGTGCCCGTCTGGGTTAAGTTCTTTACTTGACGTATGATCATGAGCGCTGTGTCCTTAAGCACAAATCTTGCCAAGAAGTCTTGTTTAAAGGTATACCAGTTCTTCTCAGTATGTTCTTTGTGCCACTTATTGCACCAGGTGCCAGCGTCATGGGTAAGTTGGATGGAGATTTCCACAATCCAAAATTTCTGTGGGCATTCCATCTGGGCCAGCTTGCTCTGAGCAGACTGGATCCATGCAGCAGTGTTGTTGTTGTTGGCCCTGGCAAAAGGTTCAAAGACAGCGCTTCAGAGTCTTTGAGCTATGTAGGCGGGCATGGTGTTTTTGTCAGATGGTTGTGGGATGGTGACAGCCATCTGGAAGAACCCTTGTGCAGACATGGCGTTGCAGGCGGGTAGTGGGATCACTGTGTTCTGGTACAGGACAAAACCATCAGGTATCTTGGTACCAGGGGTGTACAGAGTCCAGTCCAGCGGGAGGCCAGACATGATTCTGTCAAGGATTTGTTAGCTGCAGCAAGTACGGGCAAAAGGCAGAATTTTACAAGATGCAGTAGGATGAAGAGCCTACCTGTGCTACCAATGTTGTAACTGTGCTGTTTTAGCAGAGTTACAAGGGGGAAAATATTTAGAAACTAGATAATATTCTTTATTGAGAGATAATGATTATATAGTTGGTGGGAATCATGGGTAAAAGGAACATGATAGCATTGATCACACGGTTGGATAGTGAAGGGGGTGGCTTGATCCTGGTAATGAGTCAAGCACCAAAACAAGGTATCTACTGTATGTGATCAGCATTTGTTCATGTTGTTGGATTTGGCAATTCAAGTTGACTTCTTAGTCTGGCTTTGAGTGGCCGGGTAATTGGATTGCGGGTCACAAACCTGCTTACTCAGAACCTGGCTGGCGGGTTGAGCCTGCTGTTTTGATACTTTTTATCATGAACAGCATACTTTATCATGTGTATGAATTATCCAAGTATAACATCATTTGTTCTTGAATCAGAATTCCAATTTGACCCTAAGTACATATTTACTAAAAGATAGCCACTTTCACAGGTTATATGTAGATCAATTATTTTAGAGCACGTAAACCAACCCAATCTTAGTATCATGAACAACATATTTTATCATGCATATGTTTTGTCCAATTAAAATATAATTTAATCTTGAATTAAGATGCCAAGTGTAACCCAAAGTACATATTTATCAAAATATTTCCAATTTCACGTGTTATATGTAGATCATTTATTCTAGAGATATATGCGTTATAATGGATTATTTCATTTAATTCTGTTGTTTTCTATTATAAATTTAATATATTAAAAGCGCTACACCCAAGTGAATTTTAAACACTGCAAGTGCTACATATCAACCAATTGGAATGGGGGTACATGTGGTGTCTTTGTGGTTGTCTCAGACCAGACATGCCTCAGTTATTGCACCCAGTTTTTTTTTGATGAAATAATCCTGTTGAAAATAAGAGATGTATTTGTTTGAAAATTGGCACACCAAATTGTGGTCAATCTAGCACCAGACCACTGGGTTCTCTAGTGCTAGATTGACCACAAGTTTGTAAAGTCACTCCCTCCTTTAGCCTTGGATAGGACAATCTTCCCGCGCTGCACAAAAAATCTGCTCAGAAGCCGGCTAAGCCCCTTAATTCCCTTGAGGATTTAGCTCACACAATTGATGAGAGATTTGTGTTAGCATACCCTTCCCAGGTGGTAAATACTGATGTGTTGAACTTGGTTCCCACTTGGGAGGAATCTCTGATTAATTTAGACTATTTTTTGGCTTGGGCCCGTCCACACTTGAGATTAATTAAGTTTAAACAATCAAGTTGCACTACTGCCAAATGTTTAAATTCCAATCCAACTGGATTGAATGCTGATTCAAATCACTCCAGCAATTCCAGCCAACCATATTCAAAGCCATAAATTATTGGAAAGCCTCCCAACTCACTGGATTCTCCCCTGCAAAATTTCTCCTGTGGCCAATCAAATCCGCGCCTTGGGTCAGGTGACCTTTCATTGTGAGTTCTGTTTCCCTCAAAGCAAGATGGGGGACTTTTGGCCCCCTGCTTGCTCATTTTCAAATAAAGTTTTAAACTTTCACACTTAGGATTTTTGGGATTAATTTCTGGGTCTTCTATCTGACCCTTTAGTTTTCTAATATTATTAGTAAAAGTTTTAATTCTCCTCACCCTTTTCCTTGCTTCCGGACCTCCCAGCGTTCTTCTGAAGCATTTAAAGACGTTGTTAATGTTGTCGCTAAAGCATACTGCTTTTGCTTTGAAAGTAACAACTCAAATTTTAAAATTAGTAGTTAATTTAGTATATTTACCTAATTTAAGTTTGATTTTGTCCTTCCTTTGCTTTTGAGTCACTTGTTGCTCCCTATACGCTTTAAATCATCTAAACCCGCTTTCAAAGTACCTTATCCTGTGGTTGCTGTTCTTTGTTTCCTCTCAATCTTCTATTGGATTTTCTTACTTGTTCTTGCCCTTTGGTTGCTGTCTGGAATACCAAAGAAATCTATAAAAAAGAAATTAATCTGCTGTTGCTAAGCTCTGGTTTAGCCCCTGAGAGAAATTTTGGTGCCTCTTGCCAAGTTTGTTGTCTATACCTTGGCGCCAGCCCTGGTGATGGTATGGTGTACTACCCTGGATCTTTGGAGGCATATTTCCCATTCATTTCACCATGTTAGCGCTAACCCATATTGATTTATGCACATACTTGAGAACATCCCTGGACGCGCCCAGGATATCCTTACCACTAGCAAGAGCGTTGTAAGGAGTTTGACATGTGATGACCTCAAGTTCTCTGCTCTTGATCCAGTCCCCTCCATGACCCCTAGCCTAGACCCTTTGCCTTCTCCTCCCTTGGAGATCCCTGCCCCACAGGTCCCAGAGGAGGACTTGGTTGGCCAAGAGCTAGGTCCCAAGCGTACTCCCTGGTTGCTTGGTGGAATGCTATTGATGGGCTTGGACTCATACTTTCCTTGTCTATCCGCTGAGTCCTCCCTTTGGACACCCCTTTGAGCGGGCATCCCAGTCTTGCACTGGATGTTGTCCTGGTGAGCCCTTCCCCCAGGATGGGAGCCAAACTTAGTTAGTTTAGCCCCCCTCTCTTACAAAGTTGGCGTACCAATTTGCAAACAAAGACATCTCTTATTTTCAACAGGCTTATTTTATCAAGCTAGACTGGGTGCAATAACTGAGGCGTGTCTGGTCTGAGCCAAACACAAAGACACCACATGTACCCCCATTCCAATTGGTTGATATGTAGCACTTGCAGTGTTTAAAATTCACTTGGGTGTAGCGCTTTGAGTATATTAACGTTATAATGGAAAACAACAGAATTAATCATTATTAAAGTAGCCAAATTTAACTTGAGGCATGATAAAAATCAATCATCACTTTATTTAAATGTAAACTATATATTATAACATTAAAAATATGTAAAAGTTAAACAAATATAAATTAAAAAATAAAAATTATTGGGTGAAGCAAGTTTTATTAGGGGAATTGGATTGGGCAGGGCAAACTAGGTGGCAGACTGGGTAGAGGGGGGGAGGACTTGACTGGCTGGGGAAGTGGGTTCCAAAAAACAGAATTGGTTGGCTGGGGACTAGGGCGGCTGGATGGCCCAGAGGTGATTGGTTGCCTTGTTTGGCTTGGAGAAATTGATTGTATATAACATCATATTCTGACTCAGGGAGGACAGTAATTGGCTTGTACACCGGGGGATCACAAGGGGGGATCTGGGGGTCCTTTGATGATTGGCTACTGCTGAGAGCATTCAAGGCCATCTTGGTAAAAATCTTGGCAACCTTCTGGCAGGAAAACAGAACAGTGTGGCTGTTGGCCGCACCAACCACCTGGCTGAAGGTTGCGCCCACGGATGATATCCCCAATGCTGAAGAACAACACATCACCAATGTAGATATCAGCATGCCCAGCAGGGAAAATTGAGGCGTTGTGGCTGTATTCTTGGACCTTCTTGGAGGCCACTTCAGCGCACTTTATTTGGTGTTTCAGGAATATTTGGAATTTGAAATTGGCTGAGCTCCAGGTGGCAAGCAGGTCAGAGAGGAATTTCCTGTACCAGTAACCATTGGTGTAAATAGCTGTAGTCCGGTAAAATACAGTCCCTTTTGGGGAAACTGAAAGGGATGCACCAATCACACTCCCCTCTGGTTCCTTCTTTTTGCCCTTGGGAGTGTTATTTTCACTCAAAGTGCCATAATCACGGAACTGCAATGACAATTTATAATAGGATATAAATATGACATTGTCCAAAATAGAGGACAGGCATTGGGTGATGGTGGCACTAATCACCGGGTCACAGGGCAAATCAGAGCCATCATCCAACTTATTGGCCAGCAGATTGGTCAGAATCATAACACTGATTACAAGCCCATGCATCCAGAGCTGCACTGTGCGGCAGGCAATGAAAATGCCCTCAAGCCCAAGTAGGCAGCAGACCTCAGTTAATCAGAGGTTTGGGTCCCGCTGGAGGAAGTCAAGCATTAGGGGATGCACCTCCTTGATCTGTGAGCCAATCTGCTTCTTTGGCTTCTTGCCCAGCTTTGCACCACCTCTCTTCAAGAGGGCTTGGAACTCCTGCTTGATCACCACCTCAGTGAACTGAAGCCAAGTGGAAATTTTGGCAAAATTTACCCCACTCCGCCTGAGGCTCACAATCTCTTCAACAATCTCATTGGTGATGACTTGCTGTTTTTGGCAGACTTGAGGAATAAGGGGACCCGGATTAGGAAGGTCAAGATTTGATTGGATTGAATTCTCAAGCACTGGTTGGAGGGGGCTACAGTTGTCTGATCTCCAAAATGGGCAAAGGCTCAGGTTAGGCCTGGTCTGGTGGAGCTATATATTGGCTATTGGAAAAGCCACTTGTGGGTGGGGCTGGTGACACATACAACTCAGCCTCCTCACAACTTGCATTAAATTGGGTGTACACAGGAAACGCAGTGGTTGCGCTCCTTAGCTCAGCAGCCTGAGCTTGGAGTAGCTCCTGGTACTGCTCCTCAATGACGTCAAAGTTACTCTCACTTGATAAACTCACTGTAAACAAAACACAGTAAACTCTATTAAAAACAGAAAAGCAAAGTATCTCAAGAAAATTAATTTTATTAAAGTGTGTGCTCCTTTTTGAGCCAGACTCTCAGACATAAATGTCCAGATTTAGAAGCATGTACTTTGAAAATAAAGCTGTAGTTCCCTGAATAGATTATGGTGGATTCACTCCCAAAATCCACTATTTCCAATTGAGTCCAAGAAATAATCAATATTTTCAAAAAAAAGATGAGCTGTTTTGTGCTTGAGTTCATCACTTTTGTGACTGAACCTTATGGGTTCTTGTTTGTATCATATTCACTACACACTCATTATCAAACTTGATGAAGAATGCTTCAGGAAGTGACTGGATTGTGAACGTTATGAATTTGAGTTCCATGCATTTGCTATCTCGTTTTTGGAATTCAGTATTTGAATTTATTTTTGTTGTGTGGTTGACTATTTTTGTCTTCTGGCCCTAAATAAATGGAAGCTTTATTGATTAAATTGACCTTCAACTGGTTCCAGTTGACATTTTTTTGTGATTGAGTTCATGCGTTAAAACTGAATGATATATGTTTATCTCAACAGGTCTGAAAACTACTGTAATGTTTGACTGTGGACTCCACCAATAGAAAATAATTAGCAGTGATATTTGATTTTCACTCCTATTAACATATTTTAGATCTTGATGAATAAATATCAGTTGTAATCTGAGCTGATGTTTCTGGTTGAGTTCAAGGAAGATAAGAAGATCTGAAAGCAGAATATTACTAGCATTATTCAGCTTAAGAAACATGAAAATCTTATTAAAAGATGTAAGAAATTAAATGGGGTTGAAGAGGAATGTAAATGAGAAGTTTGAGACTTCTTGTTATAACAAAGTAAGTATTACAATAATTTACATGTAAAAAAAGTTATATGAAATTCACCTGAGGGTGGTTAGCAATAAAATTCTCAACACTTTATGGGATAAACTGTACATCAACCGGGCCAGGTTCTCATAAAAAATTACACATAGTTGGTCATTCTTATTGAACTTTTGTCAACTTTGTTTGCCAAAGAGTAAGTAGAAATCATAACAGAAGTCACTCAACTTATAAAAAATCCAAGCTCACAAGTGTAAATTCACTGCCACCCTTGGCCTTGGATCAAACCATTTTTCCCTGCTGCACCAAAAAAGGGCCAAAAACAACAGCTAAGCCACTAAATTCTCTAGAAGATTTAGCTCATGCTGTTGATGAGAGATTTGTTCTTGCTTACCCTGCAGATCCCCCTGCTTTGGTTGTCCCAGCCTGTGAAGAAATGCTGATCAAATTGGATTGTTTGTTGTCATGGTGTCGTCCTCTCTTAAAAATTATCAGAAACACCCAATCAAATAATACCACATCAACAACCAGAAAATCAAGTGAATCCCAAATGCCTGGGATGGGTCCTAGCCAATCAGGTGGAGCCGCGGAAATTAACTTGAAACCTTCCAGTGCTTCTGGTATTGTCCAGGAAAATTTCTCTTCCTGCCAGTCAGATTCAAGCCAAAATGGTCATGGGGCCACTTCTTAGCAATTCTCCCCCTTTTTAACAATGCCAGGGGACTTTGTGTCCCCTGCTTGTCAATTCTCAAATTATTAAAACCATAGGATTTGCTACTAAAACTTTGCCATTAAATTCTTAAGTTGTGACTCTATTGGAGTCTCCCTTGATTTTAAACAAAGTGTTAGTTGTTTTTGGGTTAAACCTTACCTTTACGCTGTCCCGTTTGAACCTGGTCCCCTTTTTGAAGTTCTTTAGCTTAGGTGTTGCTCTTAATTGTTACGCTAGTGGTTTACGCTTTCAAAATCACTGTTTGAACTTAAATTTTCATTTGAAATCCTTTATAAATCTTACTTTAAGTTTAAGACTTTACTTGTTTTTATTTGTTTTTGAACTTGTTCTTTGTTTTACAACCACCTGACCTATCTGAAGCCATTGCCAAGGCCCCCAAGTGATTTCTGCTGTTCTCTACCAGTTTTCTCTTGTGGCCACCCTCCCCTCCAAAAAATTTATCTCTCTGAGCTTTAAAAGTTGCATGGTTTAACTCCAAATTTTGTGGCTGTCACAACCATGATCCTCCCAGTTTTAAAATTTGTGATGTTTACTTTGGCGCCTCTTATAATCCTCCTCTGGACAACTGCCCCCAACTTATGGTCACAATTTCCTACTTCTGCTTGCCTTGTGGGAAACAATCCCTCCAGTCTCCTGCACCTTCCTGGTGAGCTTCTTGTTTTGGGTGAGAAAATTGTCAAAAGCTTGACTGGTGACAACCTAGAATTTTCTGCTGCAGATTACACTGTACCAGCCCCCGCGTTGGAGATGGTGCTGGCGCCTCCTATTCTTAGCTTGGATAAAGGCAATCCAGCGCCCCTACTAGCTCCTGTGGGGTTGCCTCCTGCTCCCACCCGCACACCCTGGTTGCTCACTGGGTTAGTGTTGATGGGGTTGAATGTGTACTTCTCTCAGCTGTCCCCCGCGTCCTCTCTTTGGTCCCCCCTCCGAGCAGCCATCCCAGTATTCTACTGGGTGGCATCCTAGTGGTTCATTTTGCCGGGATGGGAGCCAAACTTAGTTAGTTTAGTCCCCCCTTTCTCACAACAAGTTACATTTAGTTTTTTCTTTTATTCAGTGATAAAACTCCATTTTATCTTCACTGTAGACTTTTTTAATTATGACTTTAATAGGTGAGGCCTCACACCTTATTTTGTCTTTTCATTCTTCAACCTGGATATATAGCCCCAGGATAAGTAATATTAAACCCTGACTCGGTTTCCTATATTCCAAATAGAAACCTTGAAAGCTAAAACTGGTTTTATTTAACCTCGGCATAAAAATTAATTGCATTAAATCAACATTTTACATTTTCTTGAAAACAATTTCCTTGGTTGTGAGAGAAATTTTGAATGGTAAGGTGGGTTTGGCTTCTGAAAAAAAGTTGAACTTAAACATTTTTCAACTTACATCTATGTCACTTGCCGGGTTGATGGCTCTTCATAATGGTTTCATTGGCTTGTGTGCACTATCTGGCAGCAAGCCCTATGCGTGTTGCTGGTATTGGCGATCTGAACTCTTGCTTAAGTATTCCTTTCAAAAAGCCTTTGTTGCGGTGTGAAACACTCACAGCTATCACAGCTCTCAGATCAACTCTTTATAGAGATACAGGTTTAATCTGAGGCATGTCCCTCTGCCCAGAAGTACATGGTAGAGAATCTAATTGTGACACCTAGCTTTGAATGACCACATGCACTCCTGTTTTGCTTCCAGGGCAAGGGCAGCAAATCTAATGTTGGGGCTGGCTCTTACTCACTTTTTCTCTAGCTTTTGAACCTGCTAGGACCTGTATTGAGAGTATCCAGGGTTTATTGCTGAGAATAAGGGTACTTCTACAAGAATGTGGAAGGCTGGCCATCATGGCATGTGGTGCACTGGTAAGAGATATTTACAGGGGTTTTAGCTTTGTTGCTCAGAGCAGATGGTTTAAGCTTGTAGAAAAAGAAATTATAAATGCTGAATGTTCAGCCTATGGGAGATAAGGCAAGCCATCAGCAATCTTAATATCAGCCAGGCAGAACTCAAAGCAGTATCAAGCAAGATGACTAGAATTAGAAGCAAGTTGTATATAAAGAGTTGGGTTGTTATCAAGAGATATACATAATTTAAAGCTCAGTGATAAGTATGATCTTTTATCAGACTTTAGGGCAGGTAATGAAATTGCCATAGCATGTATTGATGAGCCCAGCTTGGTAAAAAATTGCTCAGGTTGAAAGGTAAACTATGACGTCATTGGCAAAGAAATCGGGGATTAGTTTACAGCCTGAATTCACGATATAAACGTTCCACCAGGTACTTCCCCCTCCACTGGTTGCTGCTTGAGTTGCTGGCTAATTTCGAGATGCGTGGGTTAACTCTGCTAAGCACTTGGTTACCCAGGAAATCCAGGTTAGATTGATTTAAGGGTGATGAAATGTTTTTTATCAGGTCTGGATTTATTTAAAGCGACTGAAGGCGGCTTAAAAAAACCTGTCCCAGATGGTACTGGGTTTACGTTTGAGTATAGTGTCTAATACCCCTTGGTAAAGATATAGTATGCACTTGTTTGATCTTGAGGGTGAAAATATCAAAAGATTGAGAATGGCAGTAGTTCAGGTTCGCCAAGTGCAAGTTAGTTCATCTTGTCTCAGGGAGTTTTAAAAGATTGGTCGATTGATCTGCTCCTCGAAGTAGAACCCGTCAATGCTAATATTTCTTTTTGTAAACATGGTCTAGGCCTCGAAGTTTCGGAAAGCTCAAGAGCTAGCTTTATTTTCAGTTGCATAGACAACATCAAAATACTTAGGGTTATAGATGAGTATCTATTTCGACCTTTTCAGAGTTTTTTAAACTGTAATTGCGGCTCAAGCGCCAACACAACTTTTTAATCTCTTGATCTCTTACAGATAGACTTAATTTTTGGATCAATATCGTCGTCTTGAAAGTTAAGGATAATCAAAATCCCATGCTTTAGCGTAAATGTTCGCAGAAATATTTATTTCTGTTGTTAGAATAGATTATTTCTTTTTAAGTTTTTGCATTTAAATTTAAATGGATTTAAAATAACATTGTTTAACTTCCATGAGCAGCTGCTCATCAAGCTTTCTTTACTTCTAGTTATTTGTGGCCTTATATGGTCCTTTATGAGGGGTTGGGAAAAGGGAGGATACATAGTAATCTTTATTTGCATGACAACTTCGTCATCTACAAATCGGGTTGTTCAGCATACTGGAGTGACATTGAAAGAAAAGGGTTACTTGTAAGCGAACGAACTGCTGGAATATTCAAATATCTCTTAAACCTAGGATGTAAAACTTACCCCAAAGGACAGCCTTTTGCTCATGGAGTTGTTGGCTTGACGTAAACTTAAAGATATGTTAATAGCGCACGCAGAGATTTCAGACGGGTTATTGTAGTGGATGCTGGCTTTGCAGGTAGCAGGATTTTGATATGTGAGAATATCCTAACTTGCCTTATTTAAACGTCATGGTTATTAAACAACAAATAAGTTTGGAATTTCCGTAAACTAATAAATTAACTGTTTCGCTTACAGGCATGCTAAACCCTTCATTTCTCAGTAATTAATTTAGGCTAGCTTTCTATACTTTAATTCAGCGTAAACTTTTCAGGAATCCAGGAGAAAAGCCCAGCTCTTAAGAAATTGCATTTGTAAAAATATAATTAAAGCCGGTGTATTTTTATTCTAGGCTTTGCTACGTTGGGACCCGGCATCTACACAACCTCAAAGATGATCCTAAAATGGAGCCTTTCTTCCCCATAAAAGAAATAGTCGGCATTGATGAAACCAAAAGTTCTTTAAATCAACTTCAACTGTACGCCAATGAAATCAATTCCAACAGTGCAGGAAACTGTGCAACCATTAATTGCGTCACTGAACATATAAAGCAAGTGACGCTGGATACCTTTGGTCCCAAAATGTTCAACCAAATGATCTCCAAGACTCTTGGAAAATATCTGTCCAGCCTAATTTACTCCATAAAGCCAAAGAGAGTTTTAGAACTCGGGACATTTACTGGATATTCGACGCAGTGGCTCCTGTTTGGCATGTCGCCAGAGAACTACGGCATCACTTTATCGTCCCCCATTCAACGATACTCCGACAATGCGCCTTCTCAAATCCAAACCCAATTGCCAAACATTGTCGAGCACCATCTGATAACCTGTAGTATTGATGAGTCTTCCTTAAAAATTGCCTCTCACTATCTGCACCTTACAAAGCCCCCACCATTGACAGCCAGCCCCCTGTTAATGGACGGCATGAAACTGTAGCCCATTTGCACGTCAATCACTAATTTATTAGGATCAATCAGCTTCCATACGATGCAGGATTCGACTTTATCTTCCTAGGTAACCATCATATCTATCAGCACTGATTCCGTCTAGACTGCAACAAGTCGGCCTACAAGGAGCTGTACGACACGATCATTTCAAACAAGCTTCTATCGAAGAGGGGGATGCTGGTAGTCGACAACGGTAAGCCTAGACAAAGAGCTTACTTTAACCCCTTAGTTCTCTTCCATGGCCAAGTAGCTGCCTTGAATTCTTCCAGCAATCCAACCGAGAGTAAATCCAACATTGCCAAACGATTGCATGCTTTCAATCTCCATGTCGCGCAGGATCCCAGATCATCCGCCATTCTCTTGCCCATCTTTGATGGGCTGATGATCATCCAGCGTGCCGAATAAATCCATAAAGCACTGCCCATAATTCAAGGATCAACCAAGAGAAGCAATAAGGGTGTCTATTTCCCTTCTGTAGGCTGCCGTCATTGCGAGTAACTTAGATTGCATTACAAATCGCAAGTCATTTCTACAGCTCGTTAGATAATTAGGGGCCCATGTAGAAGTTTCTTGGATACAATAGGCAAGAAGATAGTAGTTATACATACTATACCAACTCTCTGACGAATCAGTTGTTAAACAACCAGCTCATCACAATTCGCTTCTATGATATAACCTGCTTAGCATGATCCACCTGCAATCCAACCCGCCCATTATATATCACCACAATCTTATTCGTTTAAACTCAAGATAGAATAGCAGACTCAGCACCCTGCCAAACCAGGTCTAGACCCACAGCCAGGATATCTTTAAGAGCTGAGCCATCAGAACATAATCTACTCCCAACCCCTTCTTTCAGATCTATAAGCTCTTATCACAAGGTACTCTATATTTCTTTCCAGCCCACACATTATATTTTGTGGTGCTGCAAATTTAGAACCAAATGGCAAAAATGTGGGATTGTCAGATCCTTGGTTCAAATTTCAAATTCCATTTGCGAGCAACTCAGCGGAGTGAAAACTAAAATATGTAATATATCAACCATTTAGCTCGATATTTTTTGATCTATTTAAACTGGCAAATTCTGATCCCTACCACAGATAACTTGACTAACTACAGACAGAACACATCAAGTGTCGAGTATATACTTCTGGGAAGGATAATAAACGAGACAAGGGGAAGATTTA